>JAXIVJ010003618.1:0-92058 GCA_036785665.1 Chirona hameri
GGTGACTACATCAACAAATAAACCATGAACCAACCATTCTTTGTTTTCTTGTTATTGCACGCGATAGAAGGGGACATCAATTTCGGGACACCCTGTATATATATATATATATATATATATATATATATATATATTATACATATATATATTATACATATGTATTATGTATATGTGTATGCGTATGCGTATGCGTATGCGTATGCGTATGCGTATGCGTATGCGTATGCGTATGCGTATGCGTATGCGTATGCGTATGCGTATGCGTATGCGTATGCGTATGCGTATGCGTATGCGTATGCGTATGCACATGCACATGCACATGCACATGTATATAGGGCATTGGTGCCCCCGCCTATATGTATATGCCCTGGTGCCCTGGGGCATAGGTGCCCCGCCTCCCCATCCTCCTGGATTCAAGGGACCACGGTGCCCGGTACCCCCCCCCCCCCCCCCCCTCCCCCTGTTCCACCGCCTATGGAAGAGGATCCCGACTCCCGAGGGCCCTCAGGGCCCCTCGAGTCCAATACGTTGTTGCCTCTGATATAAAGGCACGTTGGTGCCCCTTCATAGCCCAAGGGACGGGAGGCATGAAGGGACATTTTTTGCATAATTAAGCAATTCTAATTTAGCATCATTTCGCGAAAGAAAACAAAATCCAGCGACCAATGCTTGTGATTTCATGGCGGCACCAGGCCATTGTTTCCCCTCCTGGATTCAAGGACACCTCTGGTACACCAGTGCGGTGGTGCCGCTGGTGCACCGGCACGGTGGTGCCGCTGGTGCACCGGCACGGTGGTGCCGCTGGTGCACCGTTTGGTGGTGCCCCTGGTACACCGGCGCGGTGGTGCTCTTGGTTAAAAGAACACTGAATGATGTGCGCCGCTTTACTTTGGATTAAAATTAAAATTGATTTATTTGAGAATTTTTTGCTTTATTTGTGATTTTTTGCTTTATTTGGGAATTGTTTGCTTTTTTCTTTCTTTTTGCTTTATTTTGGGGTTTTGGTGGTGCCCCGGGGCGGTGGTGACCCCGGCGCAGTGGCGTCCCTTCACGGCCCAAGGGGGGGGGGGGGGGGGCATGACCCCCGTGACTCCCCCCTGGATCCGCCACTGAATAAGTGTGAGGTAGATTGTAGGGTAACTTTTGCTTTCGCTGATTACCGATAATGGTTGATACAAATCAATTTGGATAGAAGTTCGACACCTACCCCACCAACCGCACTACGAAGACGCATACCTTTCAATTGTTTGGTTTGTTTTCTATTCAAGTCGTCAGAATTGTCTGAAGAAAAAAAATTGTGGCAATCATTTGGCAGCATAAAGGTTTTCTCTATAGCTCTCTATAGCTAAATATGACGTCATCATCCCAAATGAAGAAAAGAAAAAACTAAATTTTATCAAGTTAAATGGAAATATTCACCTTTGGATTTTTTAGCAACAATTTCTCAGGCTTTCGTTATGGTATACAAATAATGTTATTTAAATTAAAGAATTACATACAATTATTCCCTAATTCAAAGTTATAAGTTTGGAGAGAAAAAATCCAAGCAAGTACTTGTTTGCTTCATGAAGGTCACATACAATGTCGTGAGTCGTCCTTCCCTACCATTGTTGTTTTAATTAAGTGCGGCATTTTTGGAGGAAATGCATATTGGATAATATATTATGACGTCATAAGTTTCTGAAGTGTCAACTTCCATGAAATACAGTTATAAAATACCTTTAATAATGATTAACAAGAAAATTCATACTAAAAAATATACTTTGAATATGTCCTTAATTAGCTATGAACTCAAAATCAGTTATATTTTGCAATGCTACACAAGAATGGCACCAGTGACGTCATTAACGAAGCATGCTACGGGACTTGATATATTCAGGCACAACTCGCGTAATTTGCAATGTAAACTTGCGATCAGTGAAGACCCCCGAAATAAGTCCCTTTGTTCACCTTGTTGTTTTGTTTAAAGGGAATGTTTCTTTGAACTGTTTCGTTGGTCACTTTCCCTCCAGCACAGAGCACAATGGCTAGTGCCAGGCGAATGCTTTGTTCAAGGCTTTGATTACTTCCTAGTCGCAGGCAGGCAAATCCATCCAAGGTTTGAGAAATGTGCAAGTCAACCGCCGTCGCAGGACCAGCAATCTTGGTGGGTCATCATGTCGCTATCAGCCAATCAGCGGCGGGACTTGCATAACCCCCATTTTGCAAATGGTAAATTAAATTGCTTAAAAACGGTTAAGTTTTGGGGAAAATGACCTTAGTACTTTATAAATTTCAAGAACAGCCCAAGATAATGACTATCTCAACTCAAAACTAATACAAAGGTGAAACATTCCCTTTAATATATACCGTACCACAAGTGTGCATCGTGTCTCCCATCGCTGATTGGCTGATGTGTTGCCCTTATAAGGGACACGTAGCGAGATTTCCTTGACAGATTGCTTGATAGTTGGCAGTATGGGGCATCTTGAGGTCAAAAATACGAATATGACTTTGGTTTGGACCATAGATGGATATCTGTGGAGAAAACGTAAGTTTCTCTTTGTATGACACGTGACGTCATACAACAACAGTGGGTGGACCTGACCTGACTCTGGCTCCGCCTGCCGCCTACTACAGTCTCTGACAAGGGAGGATCCAGCCGGCCGGTTTTTTTTTTTGGGGGGGGGGGGGGGGGGGCAACCAGTTTGATCCCTTACCTAGGTACCCCAATTTCGAATTTCTCCCCAGATTTAGGCCACTTTATTTTGCAACCACGCGATTTCTAATGAGTTCTGTGTTTTTTTTTAAAGCTTTTGGACCTTATGGGACATCGAAAAAGGTGTACCTATGTTTTCGCTCCAGACTGCAAGGAAAAAAAACATGCAAAATGTGTGCTGAATCAAGCCGGCTTTGCCCTTAAGAGCAAGGACGGATCCATCCGGTCGTCTTAAGGGCCAACTACGTTTTGCTATAAGGTTCGACGACCCTTGCCAAAAAAAAACAAGAGTAGGTATCTTAGATTTGAATGTTTTTTTTTTGCGGTCAAGGGGAAAAAATGTTAGTGGAAAGAAGCTAACATAAATATAAAACAGAACTTGGAGCATCAAATCAATGGTAGTTTCCTTCGGAATTTCCAGCTCCGAATCTCGGATGGGGAGGGTCCGACCGGAAAAATAAATACGCATTTCGCTGCACAAATGTTTGTCGTTATCTGTTGCGCTTCGATTAAAAGGAGCTAAAGACGGGGACGTCAAACATGATCGAACTAGTCACACTTCCGCCATTCAGAACAATGCATGACCGGATCATGGTGTCAAATTCTATATGTATTTCAAGAAACTTTGGCTACCCATCTATGCACCGCATACGGTTAGGATGGTCAACTTCCGTTGCCAGGTTCTTGAGAGAAAAAAATATGTCCCTGCTCCGCTCCCGGACCTCGAGGCCATCTGCGCATCTCGGCGGGCACGACACACGCAGGCGAAGTAACCGATACCTACTACGGTGAACGCTGCATTTCTCATATTACTGTCATACAGTCTATGGCAGAAAACCTCTCCAAGCATTCAGGGTTGCTTACCTGCGGCAGCCAGCCAGACAGCGGCAGCCTGAAATAATATAGCTGGTGACTTCCCGATCGCGCAAAGAAGTCAACGACTTCGCTGACGGATGACATTAGGTCTGGGTGGGCTTCGCGCATGATCAGCGCCTCCATCCGGAGCTCGGTCATTGTCGCTCGGAGAGAGGATAGAGTAGTTTGCAGTCCCCCCCCTTGAACAGTCTTGGGGGGATGGCTCCGTTGGCCCCCTGAATCTACCTTTGGTATGGAAACCCAACCACCCGAGTGAACCAGGTGAGCTATACGTACCGTTTTGGCTTTGATAGAAAACATAGGTACCTTTCCATTGTTTTAAATATGATTCGGAGTCGACTGCCTCTTCATGACAATGTCCTAATCGCCAGTGCCCAATAATTCAAAAATTTGAACTTATAACTTCCCACGCGTAGAGCGAAGTACGCTTCGATTTAGTACTCAGCAGCAGTTCTGTTATTCGTATCATCCGCGTCACATTTAGCGATGTGACTCTTGTGCTTCCGATTGCTCCCAAATTAAGGTATTTATGCAACACTAACTATGGAATGAGCGCTTTTGTTTCGGAAATTCAGTCTTTTTCGTTTACTTAATTTTCTTTTCTAGAAAATTCGACATTTTATTAAGGTTCTTGAGGAAACATTCAGATTCAAATAATTCAAAATCGTAGAAAGAAGAGAAACTTGTTTACATGTTTTTCAGAGTTCGAAGATTTCCACCGGGCCGTCGCTCGGAAAGTGGGAGGAGCTTGTGTGTGTGTGTGTGTGTGTGTGTGTGTGTGTGTGTGTGTGTGTGTGTGTGTGTGTGTGTGTGTGTGTGTGTGTGTGTGTGTGTGTGTGTCTGTGTCTGTGTCTGTGTCTGTGTCTGTGTCTGTGTCTGTGTCTGTGTCTGTGTCTGTGTCTGTGTCTGTGTCTGTGTCTGTGTCTGTGTCTGTGTCTGTGTCTGTGTCTGTGTCTGTGTCTGTGTCTGTGTCTGTGTCTGTGTCTGTGTCTGTGTCTGCGTGCGTGCGTGCGTGCGTGCGTGCGTGCGTGCGTGCGTGCGTGCGTGCGTGCGTGCGTGCCTGTCCAACGGAGCATATTGGCACGTGGAGCCCAAACGGCCGGGCCGATTTCGACGCCGGTGGCACCGGTCGATGCGGCAAAACGGGGCACATATGATGATACTATTTGCGGGTCACTAGATGGCACGTTTCACGTGCCAAGTACCAAAACGTGGGCGCCACCATTTTTCTGTTTTCGCCTCCTCAGGTCACACGGTTAGTGACACAGACTTGCTACTCACAGGTCACGTGCGCGATACAGCGGCCCAAAATCCATTAATGGCCGCCGATCCTGAGGGGGGCGAAATAAACCCCCAGGGGGTAAAACAAAATTACCATTTTGAAGGAGCGGGCCTCCGCTGTCATCTGGTGCCGGCCGGCCGGGGATACTGTGCCGCACAACAGGATAATGTGCCGCACAGCAGGATACTGTGCCGCACAGCAGGATACTGTGCCGCACAGCACTGAGACACGCCGCCCAGTGGCGACTTGTGGTGACGTCACAGTCTGAGGTCACCGCAACGGCCAATCAGCGGCGGCCTGGCCGGCTGGGGCCAAATTACGGAATTATCGTACGATTTTGACCCCAAGGCAATGCCCCGATCGCATTGCCGGCCTCTAGTTCAAAATCGTAGAAAGAAGAGAAACATGTTTACATGTTTTTCTGAGTTCGAAGATTTCCACCGGGCCGTCGCTCGGAATGTGGGAGGAGCGTGTTTGTGTGTGTGTGTCCAACGGAGCATATTGGCACGTGGAGCCCAAACGGCTGGGCCGATTTCGACGCGGGTGGCACCGTTTGATGCGGCAAGACTGCGGACAGATGATGGTACCATTTTCGGGTCAATCGATAGCACGTGCCACGTGCCAAGTGCCAAAAAGTTGGCGAAAACATTTGTTTTTATTTTCGCCTCCTCAGGTCACACGGTTGGTGACACAGACTTGATACTCGCAGGTCACGTGTGCGATACAGCCGCCCAAAATCAATTAATGGCTGCCGATACTGAGGGGGGCAAAATAAACCCTCCAGGGGGGTAAAACCAAGTTATAATTTTGAAGGAGCGGGCCTCCGCCGTCAGCTGGTGCCGGCCACCGTGGATACTGTGCCGCACAGCAGGATACTGCGCCGCACAGCACTGAGAGCCGGCTGGCACGCCGCCCAGTGGCGGCTTGTGGTGACGTCACAGTCTGAGGTCACCGCAACGGCCAGTCAGCGTTGGCCTGGCCGGCTGGGGCCAAACTACGGAATTATCGTACGATTTGACCCCAATGCCCCCCCTCCCCGATCGCATTGCCAGCCTCTAGTTACATGCCCTGGAGGGGGGGGGGGCGGATTTCGCCCCCCCCCCCCTGATCTCGAAACCACGCAACGTAGCGACAAGCGGAAAACGACGTTGGATAGCTCGAGACAAGCTCTTTCGAAAGTATTTCGTTTTTTTTTTCTCATGTCAATATTGAGTTCACCAGAGGTCATCAAGGGTCAGATTTTCAAGTTTTAGGACTTCGCTTCGAACACCCCCAAATATATCGGGAACTATGATAGTTAGCAGCAAACCGAAAAAAGCAATCGAAAGCCCTTACAAAATGCAATAACATAAGTTTCCGCAGATTTGAGCTCAGGTCAATAGTTTAGGCTCCATTGGTCATCAAATGTCAAGGCGTTTCGAATCATATGCATGGTGACCGGGTTAGGTCAACTGAGAAATTTGACCTCAGGTCAAGGTCAAGTCGTGACCCAAGTTGGTCATGTTGCATATTGGGAGACGTATCTCGACGAGACAAACACATTGGTACCATTGTCTCTTCTCTATCGTCATTATGTCGATAGTTATTGGCAAAACAGTGTTGGCGGTCACGGAATTGACCTGATCTTAAATCACCGATATTAGAAATCCGAGATATACGAATTGTTGGTATCTATGACCTTATGAAATCCTGCAAGATTGAAACCGATCGGCCTAAAACTGTGGCTGTGGTACTACTGCAAACGTTTTGGAGTTGAGGGCGTCACGTGACCTGGTCTGGTGACCTGACCTGAAATGACCCGAAGTCAAGAATTTCACATAATGTGGGTAGTTAGCTGCCCAACAGGTATGCAAAAAACAGCGGCGCGCAGCGCCGCCGTTTTTGCGCATGCTCAAAAAACCGGGGGCGGATTTCGCCCCCCCCCCCCTCCAGGGCGCGTGTTAAGTAACGACAGAAATGGCGTGAAGATGTTATTACGAGCGCTTGAAGCGCTCGCTCGTCCTTCCGTGGTATATGGGAAAAATATGAATATGAGCGGCCTGGCCCGACCCGGCCCGGCCCGTGGCGACGCTTTTGAGAAGCTAATATCTCTGCAACCGCACGTCCGATGACAAGCCGGTTTCTTTGCTGAGTAGCCCCATCTAACCAAACCTGTTTGAGATCGGTGCCGACTCATGTCGGTCACTACCACTGCACGTGGCGCGTGCCGCGTGAGGGGTGTTGAAAAGTGTTTTCTCGCAAAAACTCCGCAACGGCTGGGCCGATTATGTTCAAATTTGGTGTGTGGTTAGGGACCCCTCCGCCGCCGCCTTCCCACAAGTCATGGATGGGATGCCTCTGCACGTGCGCACGTGCACACCCCTATTCTATATTTCAGGAACGGCTGAGCCGATTGTGTTCACATTTGGTGTGTGGTTAGGGACCCTCCGCCGCCGCCTTCCCACAAGTCATGGGTGGGGTGCCTCTGCATGTGCGCACATGCGCACCTTTTTTGTATCTCAGAAACTACTTGCCCTATCGAGTTGAAATTCACCGTACATTTCCTTCGCGCTCGCTCGTTCATCGCCGACTACGGCGCACTGGTTATTGTTTATTGAGGATGACAATATTTTTGTGGATAGATGGTTTCCCCAATTAAAATTAATTGTGCCACCCTGCGTTCAGCTTTTCTTCTGTAGTTCTTTGTTTGCCGCTCAATCATTTGATACGAATTATTCAGAAATCCTCATGATGTTATCATAGCTTCTTCCATGGTGCCAAGTGATTCAAAATTGTCGAAAAATGAGAACCATGTTTACATGTTTTTCAGAGTTCGAAGATTTCCACTGGGCCGTCGCTCGGAAAGTGGGAGGAGCTTGTTTGTGTATGTGTGTGTCCGGCGGAACATTTTGGCACATGGAGCCCAAACGGCCGGGCCGATTTCGACGCTGGCGGCACCGTTCGATGCGGCAAAACGGCGGACAGATTCTGGTACCATTTTCGGGTCAATCGATGGCACGTGGCACGTGCCAAATGCCAAAAAGTGGGCGCTATCATTTGGTATTTTCCGCCTCCCCAGGTCACACGGTTGGTGACACAGACTAGATACTCGCAGGTCACGTGCGCGATACAGCGGAAGGAAATCCATTGGGGTCGCTGACCCCGAGGGGGGGACAAAATAAACCCCCGCCAGGGGGTAAAACCAAATTACGATTTTGACCCCAAGGCAATGGCCGGTCGCATTGCCGGTCACTGCTGATCACTGCCGGTATATACTGCTCCCATTGTCAGAGTTCCGGGTTGGTGAGTATCCGTTTGAGGTTTATAAATCACCATCTACTTCTGTTGTCGTTCGAATTGTTCGAAACGACTACGATATAATAAAGAGTATCGTTTATTTTATTGGTGAATCTTTGTAACTCCAACTGCACGTCAGCAAAACAACTAAAAAACATACGTCGTTCAGTTGCCTTGCAAAGTTTGCTACACCAATTGTGTATTTATTAATGTCATTGCAGTATTAAAGGAAATAGTTCACCTTCAACATGGGGTTTTGAACTGGAATAGCAGTTTTGTAGCCCGTGTTGAGAAATCCTTATCTGGAACTTTTCTTGGCTGAAAAGACTCCAGCCGAAGATATTTGACTTTTTGGCGAAGGAATGCGGCGCATATATGATATACTGTACCGTCTGAAAGTGCCAGCACTGCCATGGAGCATGCGCAGACCAATAACGCACACGATAAAATGAATAATTTACAACCTTCTGTCCTGAATTGGAGCGATGTAGGACATTTTTAAAAAGAAAAAAGAAACTGTATTAAAAATATAATAAAATCGTGTTCTGAAAAAATTCCGAAGGTGAACTATTTCCTTTAAAGGAAATAGTTCACCTTCGGAATTTTTTTCAGAACACGATTTTATAATATTTTTTAATACAGTTTCTTTTTTTCTTTTTAAAAATGGTCCTACATCGCGCTAATTCAGGACAGAAGGTTGTACATTATTGATTTTATGGTGTGCGTTATTGGTCTGCGCATGCTCCATGGCAGTGCTGGCACTTTCAGACGGTACGGTACATCATATATGCGCCGTATTCCTTCGCCAAAAAGTCAAATATCTTCGGCTGGAGAGTCTTTTCAGCCAAAAAAAGTTCCAGATAAGGACTTCTCAACACGGGCTACACAACTGCTATTTCAGTTCAAACCCCATGTTGAAGGTGAACTATTTCCTTTAATTGTGTCCACGTAATTGCGCCATTCATTTCTTGACTTCTCGAGCTTTCCGTGACAAATGTGGTTTCTTGGAACGAATAATGCTTTCAATTGACTGTAACGTCATACATTCCGACCCATGACAATAACTCTCAATTGCACATCTACCGCGAATGCAGTGGCATTTTATATTGCTACAAGTAGCTGGTTCATTGGCCATGCTCATCACATCTGGCACATAATGCTATTGTGGGCCGCTGGTGGGAGAAACCAAGTCGACTCACGCCCACAATGTATTTGGGCAAACAATCTGAAGACAAACGAAACAGAATGAACCGACAAGAGGAGACGAGAAAATGACACCGAATGACTGCTCAGTGCCAACCCGGGCAGTCAGACGTATATCAGATGAGCGACTCGGGCGGGAAACATGGCGCCGAGAAGACGAGCAAACCGATCAGGCGATCGGGACTACATAATAAGAACCTGAAGGGAGACCAAGCTTTAAACAATTGACAGCTATATAATGTGATCATATGATATGAGGCTATGACGTATAACATATTACAAACCAAGTAACTAAATAAATCGTATGACGAGCAACGTGAGGTCGCGACCAGGAGCGGAAAGCAAGAGAAAGTTACGCGCGTTGCCGAGTACGAAGACACTTATGTTTACAGATATACATTAAAGTCGCGAGTTACTCTACAGATTGCGGACAGATTAAGTTAAATAAGTTATACGAGAAATTCAAAGACGGAAAGCAAACCGCAGATGAATCACATTAGCAATAAACATAAAAAGTTGCCTTATTATTTACGTTAGAGAATTATCTAGATTTACTCTGGTAGAACTGACGAATTGTAAACAAATTAAGTTGCGGAAATACGGAACGCTAAAGAGCTGCAATAAAGTGATATGACGCACCACACTATCACCCCTGTAACGTGATCACCCCTGTAACGTGATCATCCCTGTAACGTGATCACCCCTGTAACGTGATCACCCCTGTAACGTGATCACCCCGGTAACGTGATCACCCCTGTAACTTGATCACCCCTGTAACGTGATCACCCCTGTAACGTGATCACCCCGGTAACGTGATCACCCCTGTAACGTGATCACCCCTGTAACGTGATCACCCCTGTAACGTGATCACCCCTGTAACGTGATCACCCCTGTAACGTGATCACCCTTGTAACGTGATCACCCCTGTAACGTGATCACCCCTGTAACGTGATCACCCCTGTAACGTGATCACCCCTGTAACGTGGTCACCCTGGTAACGTGGTCACCCCGGTAACGTGATCACCCCTGTAACGTGATCACCCCTGTAACGTGATCACCCCTGTAACGTGATCACCCCTGTAACGTGATCACCCTTGTAACGTCACTGGCGGATCCAGGGGGGGGGGGGGGCAATCCGGCCATGCCCCCCCCCCCCCCCAAAGCCTGGAAGGGGGGGCCAACATGTCTTTTGGCCCCCTCCAAAATATATATATATATATATATATATATATATATATATATATATATATATATATATATATATATATATATATATATATATATATATAACTGTAATATGAGCCTCAACGCATATAAAAAACAATAAAATTCCGTGTTCTGTGAAATTTTAAGAAGAAAAAAATGAACACGTTCATAAATAATGATTTCGTCGTCGACGAAGGAATAATTAGACCCACGACCAAGGGCGGATCCAGGGGGGGGGCGAACGGGGTCATGGCCCCCCCAAGCCTGTTTAAGGGGGGGGCCAAACTATGTTTTGCCCCCCCCCCCCCCCCCCCCCTGACGTGAAATTTAATGCATGCTATATTTGCGTTTTTAGAACGGTACTGGGCATCCCAAAATTGCAGCAGTCAAAATCAAGCTAGCCTCAGTCAAAAACTGAAAAATTTCGCGCCGCTTCGCGGCATGACACAAGTTTCGCAATTGCATATACAAATTTGGAAAATTAATTCCATTAAGTGTCTTGCAGAGGCTCTCCTTGGCGGTAATTGCTGGCCCCAGGGCCAACTCTCTTCATAAAATATTATCTTTAAAGCGGGCTACATGTTTAGCTTGTCTGCCGAGTTCCGAAAAAGGCGACGCGAACGCAAAGACGCGGACTTCGGCAACCGGAAGCTGTTCCAGCGGTGCCCAACTTGTTGGCCCGAAGAGCTAATAGTGGGGACCAGGCCAGGACTATCTCCCCAAGCCATCTCCCCAAGGCTCCTCCAGATCCACAGGGACCATTTATGCGCGGAAATGTCGGTCTGCCTCTTGCTACTTTGAAACCATTTGCACCGTTACCAGTTGTTTGTTACAGTTCGGTACATAGGTATGTATACAGACTACAGTTATTATTATCATATGTACTATTGAGCGCAGACTGCCACCGGCCATCGTGATTTACTATCCGAGGCTAATGTATATGAAAAACTACCTTCATTTCAACATTTTGCATCATACCGAGATGTGCAACCAGGAAAAGGGGTTACCTGAGGCTTGGCTCCACTCACGGTCTGGTTCCAATATTAAAAATGCGTTTTCCACGACCTAAAATTAAAATGTTCACGCCGCTTCGCGGCGTCACATCAGTGGCCATCGTCATAACGAAGCCATCGTCATCGTCTTCGTTTCGTCGTAACGCTGAATTGAATGAATAACATTTTTAGCTTATCCTCTACAAGGCCAAGAAGCTAAAAATGCCTATGTTTCTGGGTTTTATCAGGCAAACCCGAGCAAAAAAAAATTCGCGCCGCTTCGCGGCGCTAAATAACAAGTACCTACTATAACATGCAAATCCACATTAGAAATGTTGCAAAGGCTTAAATACACGCATAACAAATTGGGGTACATTTTTTTTGTCGTCATTTCAGCCGACCCCCCCCCCCCCCCCCCCCCACTCAGAAATTATCGGCGACGCCCCTGGGTACAGCTGACAATTGACATAGTTTTTCTCAGTGTAAGGCAATGTCGGAACAATACAAACTGCAAGCTGACATCTTTCCTTTTTCGATATCCCAAAAGGTCGAAAACCTAAAAAAAAATGGGGAAAAAATCGAAATCGTGTGGTTGCAAAATAAAGTGGCCCAAATCCGGGAAGAAATTCGAAATTGGGGGTAGGTAAGGTCCGCTAAAAAAAACGGTTTGCCCCCCCCCCCCCCCAAACGGCCGGCTGGATCCGCCCTTGTGTAACGTGATCACCCCTGTAGCGTGATCGCTACTGATGTCACGCAGTCAGCACCCAGAAAGCCGGCCAGGGTAGTCCCGACTTTCGCCTAGATGATAAGATCAGTGACAGTTCTCGGAATTAATCATTAACCCGTTTATTTTTGCTGGCTAATGCAGCTAGAGGAGAGGCGCCACAGCGCCTCTTCTGGGCCTCAGGAACATTGCATACGTCAATCTATCCCAGCCCTGATGAATCTTCGGACCCAAAGTGCAGCATTGAAATATACAATTGTTTATGTGCCAAGACCGTTGGCGGAAAAGCAACATCACAAACATCCTTTGCATGGTCCTACCGATCAACTGTTGGTGTGAGTCGTACTCGGCCTACACGTCTCCCGCGTCGAGTCCGCAGTGGCGGTGTCACCCCCCTCTGTCACCGGCACTGGCGGATCCAGGGCCAAAGGGGCCATGACCCCCCCCCCCCAGACAAACAAAAAACGTCTGAAATCGGCGCAAAATTGAAACATTTCCTGATATAGAAGAAAATATAAGCAACTTTTACTAAGGAAAGTTTGTTTTAAATAAGGTATCAATGGATAAGCAAGCGAAATCCGACGAGTTTTCAGAATTGTGTGATACTTCTTGGAATTCGCCCCCCCCCCCCGTGTCACCAGGTCGTGCCCTCTGTCGGGCCGTCCACCCGCTCCGCACCACACCAGAGACACTGCTGCCCCCCCGCCCGTGTCACCAGGTCATGCCCTCTGTCGGGCCGTCCACCCGCTCCGCACCACACCAGAGACACTGCTGCTCCCCCCCCCCCCCCGTGTCACCAGGTCGTGCCCTCTGTCGGGCCGTCCACCCGCTCCGCACCACACCAGAGACACTGCTGCCCCCCCCGTGTCACCAGGTCGTGCCCTCTGTCGGGCCGTCCACCCGCTCCGCACCACACCAGAGACACTGCTGCCCCCCCCCCCCCGTGTCACCAGGTCGTGCCCTCTGTCGGGCCGTCCACCCGCTCCGCACCACACCAGAGACACTGCTGCCCCCCCCCCCCCGTGTCACCAGATCGTGCCCTCTGTCGGGCCGTCCACCCGCTCCGCACCACACCAGAGACACTGCTGCCCCCCCCCCCCGTGTCACCAGGTCGTGCCCTCTGTCGGGCCGTCCACCCGCTCCGCACCACACCAGAGACACTGCTGCCCCCCCCCCCGTGTCACCAGGTCGTGCCCTCTGTCGGGCCGTCCACCCGCTCCGCACCACACCAGAGACACTGCTGCCCCCCCCCCCGTGTCACCAGGTCGTGCCCTCTGTCGGGCCGTCCACCCACTCCGCACTACACCAGAGACACTGCTGCCCCCCCCCCCCGTGTCACCAGGTCGTGCCCTCTGTCGGGCCGTCCACCCACTCCGCACCGCAGCAGAGCCACTGCTGCCCCCCGTGTCACCAGGTCGTGCCCTCTGTCGGGCCGTCCACCCGCTCCGCACCACACCAGAGACACTGCTGCCCCCCCCCCCCCGTGTCACCAGGTCGTGCCCTCTGTCGGGCCGTCCACCTACTCCGCACCACACCAGAGACACTGCTGCCCCCCCCCCCGTGTCACCAGGTCGTGCCCTCTGTCGGGCCGTCCACCCGCTCCGCACCACACCAGAGACACTGCTGCCCCCCCCCCCCCCCGTGTCACCAGGTCGTGCCCTCTGTCGGGCCGTCCACCCACTCCGCACCACACCAGAGCCACTGCTGCCCGGTGTTCGGCATTCTCTGCATTCTGGAGCGACGGCTGTATCTTCCAGCACTGATACACAAACTGTGTCGGGTGGAGGCGACGGCTGTATCTTCCAGCACTGATACACAAACTGTGTCGGGTGGAGGCGGTGGTCTGTCGGATGGAGGCGGTGGTCTGTCTGGCGGGGGTCTGTCTGGCGGTGGTCTGTCGGGTGGAGGCGGTGGTCTGTCTGGCGGTGGTCTGTCTGGCGGTGGTATGTCGGGTGGAGGCGGTGGTCTGTCTGGCGGGGGTCTGTCGGGTGGAGGCGGTGGTCTGTCGGGTGGAGGCGGTGGTCTGTCTGGCGGTGGTCTGTCGGGTGGAGGCGGTGGTCTGTCTGGCGGTGGTCTATCTGGCGGTGGTCTGTCGGGTGGAGGCGGTGGTCTGTCGGGTGGAGGCGGTGGTCTGTCTGGCGGTGGTCTGTCGGGTGGAGGCAGTGGTCTGTCTGGCGGTGGTCTGGTCGGGTGGAGGCGGTGGTCTGTCGGGTGGAGGCGGTGGTTCGTCTCCGAGACCTGCTCTGGCAATGTTCAGACGGCAGACACTGGCAGCGGGTTGTTCTGCAGTCTGGAGCCAATCTGAAGCCAGACAGATAATAAACTTACTTCGGTTATCATTGACGCGCGTGAACCTGCACTGTGCTGAGGGGTTATATTATACGGCAGTAAACGCACACTAATTCTATATTACTGTACTTTTCTCGTCTTTTTTTATAAAAAAAAAACATTTTCGGCACTATTTAGCAAGTACTTTGACAATATTTTCCGACACGCTTTGAATGGTATAATTGTATAAGTTCAGCCTCCATGCCATGTCGGGTATTCCCCTCTAGAAGACGCCAGCTGGCGCAGATAAAGTAGAACTCGTCAGCGGTTGGAATACTGCTCCGAAGTTATTCTGATACCTAAGTTTAGTTTAGTTTATTTAGTTTATTTGTATAATCACCAACGGGTTCTGCGCCCACTGACCGGTGAAGTCGAAAGTTAAAACCATCACATTTACGAACATTCAAGGCGGCCGCACACTTGGCCATTCGGCGCGCGATATCACTGCGACATTCCGCGGTTTCGCGGTGTTCAGCACAGAAAAAGCTTGTCCGGACCAGCTTTATTCCGTTATATCGCGCGCCGAATGACGCAGTGTGCGGCCCGCATTACAGACATACATCACAACTATCTCCCCATAACTGATAACATATACAGCCACACGTTTCTTGAACTCTGGTGCACTGCTCTCCCATACATCCACATCGCGGTTCACGTCCAGAAAGGTATTACAGGCGCTGGGAGCGCGATTAAAGACTCACGTCTTAAATTAATTATACTTTTTTTTCTCTCAGAATAATTGAGTTACATAGTAAAGCTTACTTATAAAGGTGGTAGAAGTCCCACGGTAGCCACATTTTTCTGGAAATTACCTCTTCTGCACGTATGGACATTTCATAGTGCGCGGTGATGCCCATAGGCGTACACAAGGGGGGGGGGGGCAATTACGCCCCCCCCTGAGATCTGTACGTGCCCCCTTTGGTCGAAAAAAAATGAATGATTTTTGGATTTTTTGTTAAAGATAAAAATGGTGAAAATATGCCCTTTTAAAAATATAGTGGGCCAAATCCGGTGAGTTTTTTTTTGGTGGGGGTACCTTATGCCCCCTGAGCAAAAATTGCCCCCTCTTGGAGCGAATCCTGGGTACGCTACTGGTGATGCCACCGCGTACTTTCTGCAGTACTGGCTGAGGCAGAGCTAGTCATCTCTTTTATGAAAACAACTCACTTATGGCATATTTACGGTTACAATAAGCAATATATGATAAAAATACAATTGTTTTTTCCAACGACAGCAGCAGTTACCTAGGTTTTCCCATGAAATTCTATATTTTTCATGAATTTTCATGAAAAAAAAATAATACGCCACCACCAAATTCTCAACGCTAAACGCCGCAAGGAAAAAACCCACAAAAACCACAAAACCCGAACGAACAGTATGCAGTAATAGAGTCCCGTAAGAATTGAACTGAATAATCTTGTTGTGATCCAGTGTAGGACTTTCAGATAATTCAAAGCATATTTTGGCGATAATTTAATAAGATAATTTGGCGCACCTGTTAGGACATCAATTGCGCACACTTTGAAAAAAAGATAACCTCGGGTCATCTCAGGTCAGGTCACCAGACCAGGTCAAGTGACCCCACCTTCAAAAATGTTTGTAGTTGTGTCAAAGCCAGAGTTTTTCACCGATCAGTTTGAAACTTACAGGATGTCATGAGGGCATAAGTACTTACAATTCGTTTATCTCGGAATTTTGATATCGGTGACCTAAGGTCAGGTCAATTTCGTAACCTCCCCATAATAAGTCAATGGGGGAAATATACAAATGCTTCCTATTTCAAGGATATGCATGATATTAGTCCAACTACTTTTGGATCATGTTATTATAGGATATTCTTGATGATCCAAGTGTAAGTTTTGTTCAGTGACCCCATTTGGGTCATGTGAGGTCATGCGAGGTCACCATCACCTTTTTGTCAATAACTCCCGACATAATGCAGATAGAGAAGTCAAACAGACATCAATGTGTTTGTCTCGTCGAGACACGTCTTCCCATATGCAAATTCCCTACTTGGGTCACCACTTGAACTTGACCTGAGGTCAAATTTTTAAGTTAACTTAACAAGGTCACCATGTATGTTATTCGAAGCGAATTGATAAGATAAACACAATGGCGTAAACAGTTTTCCGTTATCTTTATTAAGTAAACGTTAATAGCGAAAAACGATTTAGCAAAAAAAAAAATTTTTTTGACCTCCGGAGCCTCAAATTTGACCCGAGATCAAATTTCAGGACACCTTACCGATTTAAAATGTCACTGGCTGACGTTTTCTTTTTTCCGTTTCTTTCTAACTAGCATAGTTTCTGAGATATATGGGAATTTCTGGAGCAATGTCCTAAAACAGGAAAAAAAACTGGAACATTTTACCTTTGATGACCTCTGGTGACCTCAATTTTGACCTGACCTAAAACAATACAGATTACTTTCGATAGAACATGTATCAAGCTATCAAATGCCGTTTTCTGCTTCTCGCTACGTAGCGTAGTTTTCGAGATCTCAGGGGGGTTGGAAATCAACCCCCCCCCCCTGCAGTTCGTGTTCGGCGCAAAGCCCCTGCAGTGCGCGGGTTAAAGCTCATACAAGTGCAAAAGAGTGCATTTCCTTTCAGGACGGAAACCCGTATAATCCCTTTAACAGTGTTTACCCGCGCAAACGAACTTGTGAACAAACTTTGATTTCTCAGCTGACGGGCAGGCACTGCTAGGGGGAACTTGTCGATAAGGAATGACGAACATATCCTGTGGCGATGAACGTTTCTGATGCACATTATGTCGTGGTGTTCGAACCGAGCTCTCATGGTGCTAACTTTAAAATGTACAGCCAAATCTCGATACGAAAAAGACACTCCTGTCACACGGCAGCGAGCACACAGCCAAACCAGAGACTTTTCCTGCACACGCTCTATCCTTTGGACATGTGACTGCGCTGCTCCACTCCACTCGACACTACCATACTCAGGACGGAGCGAACGTTTGCAAAATATGCTGACAAGAAGGCACGTTGGTTCGCTGCTTTCGAAGGACGGCCGTTATTGACTGTTCGAAGAGTACGCATTAGCAATCCTAGAGCTCGGTTTGCCTTACGAACGGTATAGTCGACATGTTCGCCAAAGGTAAGTTTCTGATCCAGCATAATACCCAGGTCGCGCATCACTTGGACGCGTTCCAGCGCTACATCACCAATCATAACGTGTTACAAAACATGTGAAGAATTGTGATAATGGGATCGGTTAAAAAATAAGTAAAGATAAACGGACAGTTTATCACGGGTTTGTAATACACTGGTTAAAGGGAGTGTGCCTACTCACATCGCTTAGTTGGGGTTATTCACACTGGTCTATAGAACACAATTTTCTGAATTGAACCACTACATCATTTCTCCAGATTCACCCTAGTTGCTGAGATATTCAAAGACTCCAGGAATTTGCTTGGGAGCAAAAAGTTATCGGGTAGACTCCAGATGGCTTCCCACTACTAAAAGCATTGCAACTATCGATTACACTGCTAGCATATCGTTATCACCGGCCAATAGCAATTCGAACAAACAGCTCGTGTGCGCTGATAGCAGCTGTCGAACAACAGAGCCTGGGCGGCCATCATGCTTGCATGCATCATGCTTGTCTTAGGTGCGTCGTTCACGTATCAATTTGTTACCTCTGTTTACCTTCACCGTAGTGGGAATCGTTTTTTCGATATCGAAACGAAAAATAATCGAAAACAATATAAGTGAAAATTCAACTAAAGGGGCTCCAGATGTGAATTTCATCGTATCCAACCATCAACAATAGCTACTTATCGTAGGAAAAATAATTTTGACAGTTCAAAACAGTAGGCACACTCCCTTTAATAAACGATTCGGGTTGCAAGATACAACCCGGGGGTCCGGGTGGCTCAGTCGGTAGAGCGTTGGGATCGGAATCCATGGGTTCCGGGTTCGAGTCTGGCTACTGGCGAGGTCATTTGGCCCCCGGTTGGGTCGGCGTGAGAGACTCCGACTATAAATGACGCCAGTCGCGTAGTCGTCAAGCCCCAATACCACCACCACCGCTACCAAATGCTCCGATCAGTTCCCGCACACAGTCTGGATGAAGCTGTGTCAACAATCAACATGGCGCAGTGTTTTTCTTGATTATCCTGGGTTTTTTTGCGCGTGCACGAAGTGTCTAATCCGTTTAGCAATGGCTGTATTATTTGACAAGTTTGGTGATAATACGCGTCTGAAAACGTCCGGGTAACAGATTTAAGTTTATACGGCAGCTTTAGTTCGCTATTATGGGACTGTTGGACCTTGCGGTATGCATTTAATTATGGAAAAGTACCTTTATGACTATATCATACATTAAGCCACCGATATACAGATAATAAGCCATCATTGTATGCATTAAATGAGGCTTATGTATTACACACCTGAAAGGCATGCTTGAAAGACACGGTTGTGACTTGTGCGTAGGTAGTTCTGGACAACTGGCATGACAGCCGGGGTGCTGTTGCTGGCACCTCGATGTAACTGTCGTAGCCGAAATGTTGGTCGTTTGGGCTGACTGTTGTAGACCGGAAAAAGTCCCACAACACCACCCTACCATTTTTATTGCGGTCTTAGAACGTATTCTGAAGCTAACGGTTACCTTGCCATTATACTGCTGCGCCAAATAACTTACATTTATAATTCCAAGCAGCTAGCATTTGGACCCCTCGTGGCCATGTCTCGCCATGTGAATGGGGAACGAGGAGACAGCTGGGGTCACTCGGTACCCTCCGTTCGGCCCGGTAGATGGCGCGCCCTCCGTCCGTCTCCCTCCCCAGCGCCGCTCCGACACCACCGGGCCGGAGCGGCAGCGACTCATCCACGCCGCGCCGCCGAGTCAGTCTGCCGTGATGACGCGCTGGGTGTGTTTGGCGGCGTTGGTGCTGGTCTGCGTCGGCTGTGCAGCCCGTGTGGACGCCGAGCCGCGGTCATGGTCTCGGTCACACAGCAGGCGGGATCACAGGATGAACAGGCACCGGAGCAGGGCGAGCAGTACCAGGTGGAGGACAGGGTCGTCACGCAGGCCGAGCGTGCCAGAGACGGTGCACCATGCCAGGGAGGATTCGGCGGCACAGGTGAGGTCCTGCTATCAATGTGGGGATGGTGGTGCTGGAAGGGGGGACGGAGAGGGGTCTCAGTGGATAGGACAGTGACGGGATTAAGACGGAGAAAGTGGAAAGAGAGTGGTGCCAGACAGGACACGGAGAGTTGAGAGGGAGGAGTACAGGACAGGACAGGACTGGTCAGGACAGAGCAGAGCAAGGGAGGGTCCCAGATAGGACAGAACAGAGCAGGGAGGATTCCGGACAGGACAGGACAGATCAGAGCAGAGAGGGGCCCGGATAGGACAAAGCATAGCAGGGGGCGGACAGGACAGAGCAGGGAGGGTCCAGGACAGGCAGGGCAGAGCAGGGAGGGTACCGCGTAGGACAGGACAGAGCAGAGAGGGTCCGGGACAGGACAGAGCAGAGAGGGTCCGGGACAGGACAGGACAGAGAAGGGAGGGTACAGAACAGGACTGAGCAGAGCATAGAGGGTCCCAGATAGGACAGAGCAGGGAGGGTCCCAGATTGGACAGGACTGAGCAGAGCAGGGAGGGCCCCGGACAGGGCAGAGCAGGGAGGGCCCCGGACAGGGCAGAGCAGGGAGGGTCCCAGATAGGACAGGACAGAGTAGAGCAGGGAGGGTCCCAGACAGGACAGAGCAGAGCAGGGAGGGCCCCGGACAGGACAGAGCAGAGCAGAGAGGGTCCCAGATAGGACAGAGCAGAGCAGGGAGAGCCCCGGACAGGACAGAGCAGAGCAGGGAGGGCCCCGGACAGAACAGAGCAGGGAGGGTCCCGGACAGGACAGAGCAGAGCAGAGAGGGTCTCAGACAGGACTGAGCAGAGCAGGGAGGGCCCCGGACAGGACAGAGCAGGGAGGGTCCCAGACAGGACAGAGTAGAGCAGGGAGGGCCCCGGACAGGACAGGACAGAGGAGAGCAGGGAGAGTCCCAGACAGGACAGAGCAGAGCAGGGAGGGCCCGGATAGGGCAGAGTAGAGCAGGGAGAGCCCCGGACAGGCCAGAGCAGAGCAGGGAGGGCCCTGGGCAGGACAGGACAGAGCAGGGAGGGTCCCATATAGGACAGAGCAGAGCAGGAAGGGCCCTAGGCAGGACAGAGCAGGGAGGGCCCCGGACAGGACAGGACAGAGCAGGGAGGGTCCCAGACAGGACAGGACAGAGCAGAGAGGGTCCCAGACAGGACAGGACAGAGCAGAGCAGGGAGGGTCCCGGACAGGACAGGACAGAGCAGGGCCGAACGAGAAAAGTATACAACTTTTAAATGCATTTAATTCGTTGTTCTTGGTTGCATGTGTTTCTGTGATTGTGCCCTTGACTAAGCGGAGCTATCAGATCGGAGCTGCTCAGAGCCATAGGCGTAACCACCTTCCGAAAGTAGGTGGGGACGGAGGCACTTTGAAGTCGATTATTTCCATGCAATGCCCATAGGCGTAATGTTAAAATCCGAAAATGTTACTGGGGACTGATCCCCAGTGACCCAGTGGTGGTTACTGGGGACTGATCCCCAGTGACCCCAGTGACCCCAGTGGTGGTTACGCGCCTGCTCAGAGCCAGTTTGTAATTGAGAAAGTTCTTACCTACGTCACTGGACCGTCATCCGATCGCGCCATTCCAGTAACCCGACAGAGTTAATGTCAAACACAGTCGACAGAGTTAATGTCGAAAGACGTGACGTTTCGCCTCTTCCCACTACTTACAGCCGCTGCCACCGATCGCAGGCCATCCCAATCAGTAGCATTGGGACTTCGGCGACGACCCACCTTGGTGGAGGTCGTATTTCTAGCATTACGTTGATAAATGAATGCGCAATGTCGTCAACGGTCATTGCTAGTGTATACTCTATGCTGGCCAGCCGCCCCCTGCACGCTAACATGTGTCGCTCACACTCGGGCATTGCGCAGTATCCGAAGGAAGGATCCACAGTATCCGCAGTATCCCAAGGAAGGAATGACCTGACGGTGCTGACGATTGTCTGCAAGTGTTTATGCGATATTCTGTTTGCTCGCAGCGTCTTTGACAACAGACTGGACTCAGGAACTCTCTTGTTCAATTTGCCTTTGAGAGTGCCTGCCCGATCGACCCGCTCGCGAACCCTGCTCGCGGTGCCCCATGCACGAGTGAGCACTGTACAAAGTGGACTGTTTGTCAGGATTCCGAAAATAGTTAACACCTTCTTAAATAGTGATATTGTGGATGCAGATATGTTCGGAGGCAACTTTTACAGTTTTAAAAACAGTGTCCTCAAGTATGTGGCGTCGCTTTAAACTTATACGATTGCTGGTGCTTTTTTGTATTTATTTATACATTTATGATGTGTTTATGTTTTACTATGTATTTAGTAGTTTACCATCGTGTTTTATCTCTCACGACTTCGCCTGTTATTGGAGTCTTGCTCTGTTGGCGATCAATAAAATAAATAAATAAATAAATAAATACGAAACAGGAAGGAGAATAGAGCTGCCACTTCTCAGGCCTGTGACTACCCGCGCCGCGCCGCAAACACTTTTCAACTACCCACCACTACCCACGTGCTCAAATAAGCTGTCAACTACCCACAACATAAATTGTACTATTTTGGGATTGAAGAAAATTAAAGCAAAAACCTTTAAATTATGCAAATTCATGCAATAAACTTGAATGATATTGCTGAAATGAAAGCGCAGTCACTGAAATAAGGTTTAAAACTTTCCTTTTTTGAAAAGTTGAAAATTCTGCTACCCGCCAACTACCCACTTCAGCCAAATGATTGCTACCCACAACTACCCACGTGGGTAGTAACTACCCACGTCTCGTGGGTAAGCGGGTAGAAAAGTGGCACCTCTAAAGGAGAACTATCTGCAGTGGATAAGTTGCGATATGTTAGGTTATTACGGGACATTGTGCTGAGCAATGCAACCCAATGCACAGCGTTGCCAATCTGTGTACAGTGAATTGTGGTAACAATTGGATAACATTGAACGGTTCCAAATGGTAGCAAAGAATAGCACGGCCGGAACTGGCGCAGTGGCGCATTGAGGAGCAACTCAGCATCTGCTTGCATCAGGACGATTGAGACGACCATCGATAGTCGTCGGGGGAACGACGCTATATCCACAGCCAGGCATCACTGCCTCGCTACATCCTGCCGCGCTACATCCTGCCTCGCTACATCCTCCCTCGCTACATCCAATTTATCAACATTAGCGAGGCATCGAGCAATGACGCTACATAGCTATATGTGTTAGTGTCATTACCGATCGGGCGCGAAGCGCCCGTGAGGTTTCTCGTCAACTTACTAGACAAATTTACATTTGACCCGGCCCGAACCTGCCCGACACGGCCCGACACGGCCGTACAGACGCTTTTCGGAAGCTAATAACTTTGTAACCACTGTTCCGATTGAGATCGGGTTTTCACCATTGGATAGGACCATCAAATACATTTTGATTTTGGTATGGTGCGTTCTGATAGGGGTGGTACCACAGTGCGTGGCACAGGCAAACGCCGAAATGAACCAAAATCATTCTTGATAAAAAAAAATGCTTGATTTATCTAAGCACCAGTAAAACGCTTTTTTGGGCGATGACCGAGCGGGCGCGCTCTGGTAAAGCTAAAACAGGTTTGAAATATGAAACAGTACGGGAGCACACGTGGTAGTAGCACATAGTCCTTTAATTCCGTTTAGTCCTCCATAAAAATTGCCAGGCCTCCATACATGCCAACATAAAAATTTAGTTTTATTAAATTGTTCATGATCTCCTTTCTCGAATCCGCCAAAAGGGAGTACGTCCTGAGCGCTGCATGCTTCAGCGTATACAACAATAATGTTCAGATTAATAATGCCATTTTTGATCAAGAATGATTTTTGTTCATTTCGACATTTGGGTGTGCCACGCGTTGTGGTACCACCCCTATCAGAGTGCACCATAGCAAAATAAAAATTGGTTTAATGTTCCTATCCAATGGTGAAAACCCGATCTCAATCGGAGCAGTGGTTGCAAAGTTATTAGCTTCCGAAAAGCGTCTGTATGGCCGGTTCGGTCCGGTTCGGTCCGGGTCGGGCCGGGTCAAATGTAAATGTGTCTAGTAAGTTGACGAGAAACCTCACGGTCGCTTCCGAGCGGGCGCTTCGCGCCCGCTCGGTAACGATGAAGCGATTTATACGATGAAGCATACAGCGCTCAGGACTACTCCCTTTTGGCGGATTCGAGAAAGGAGATCATGAACAATTTGATACAACTTCATTTGTATGTAGTTTGTCCCAGGGAAGCAACAGATGCCGCTTGGTTACCGCCGATTAAGACGTTTTACTGGCAATTAGTCGGACTAATGTTATCCTGTTCGCGCTTTGAACCTGAGCTCTTCGCAGGAGAACGCATCACCGGAGTGTTCCAACCAACCAAGTCTCCGTATCGATTCCTTTACCGCCAACATCAATGTCGATTGTATGTCACATATACCGATTGTATGTCACATATACCGATTGTATATGTAACATACAATACTGTAGCATACGGTGACATACTGTAGCAGCTTAAATACCCCCCACCCCTCCCCCCCAAAAAAAAAAGAGTTTATATTTGAGATGTTTTGATACAGTCTCCCGTTTAATCGCCTCCTGCTATCCGCAGTAACGGAAAGGGGCACTGAAATAGCTGCAAGCCAAAATCAGTGACCTGTCATGACCTGAAGTCATACAAATGAGACTGGATGTCCTTTTTAGAGGTGACACATCCACTTTCGGACTACCTTAACCCTATTAGTGGCAAGGGGGGGGGCGGAGATTTTGCCCACCCCTCATGTTTTCTTCAAATATCTCCGAAATGGCTTTAGGTAGGCTTCTGAAATTGTTTGACTTTTCCTAAAACTAGTCTGGGCAGATTATCTGAAAATTTCAAGAATTTGCACGATTTTTTTAGCTAAAAAATTTAACATACGAATTTTTGAAAAATATGAATTTTTAATTTTCAAATGTGGCCAGGATATATCAATTTTGTATTAATTTGCTGTCGATCCATATAAGTTTTTTTTTCTCCAAATTGGTCTAGAACTAGGAGTTATGAAGGATTAAAACAAGCTATATACAATTCGTGCATTTTTACCGCCTGTCGCCACAATTTTTACAATTTTGGATTTTTAAAAATAATTGTAGATATCTGTCTGAGGGGAGTCAAACCCTGTTTGAATTTGGAAAATCGGACTGGTAGATTTCGATATCTCCGGTGGGGGGGATTTCCCCCCCCCCCCTCCGCTCCGCTCCCCCTGTCACTAATAGGGGTAGCCAGGAGTCTGCCACTAATAAGGTTAATGGCAGCAAATAAGATAACATGAATAAAATAAATATAAATAAATAATATAAATCAATGAATAGATACAGTAGGTACATTATCATATTAATAAGATTAATGGATACAATAGATTACAAAGATTAAATAAATAAATATAATAATAAACTGATCTGACTACCTACTGATAACCTTTCAGAGGCATTCATCTTCATTTCCCTCTTTCTCCGAATCCCCTTCCTATATTTGGCCCCAATATATCATTGCGGCCCGCTTGAGTGTCATGAACTCAACGAGCTTTACGTTTTTCATCACTGATATTCTAATGCTTGGTTTTGCACTTCTACTGAAACAAATGGTGGTTTATGAGTTATGAGCGCTACGTGTTCTTGTCCTCGGACCATCGCTCACCGTTCACTATGAGAGGCGAGAGCTGTCAGCCGGCGTTCCTTTTTGTTGGGTCACGTGTCACTTGCCTCAGTATATATATAATATAATGGAGAGGGACCGAGCGCTGAGCAGGGACTGAGCGGTCGACGCTGTTTCGGCAGGGAAACGGATAGCTGGGAACACGTTGGCCCCACGATCCGCAGATGCTTTCGAAATTCGATACAACATTGTATGTCCGATGTGTGTTATGACGGAATGATTTAAACGATGGTAGACTAATTCATCTATTGTGTTTACGAAACACACCTGTGGATGTCAAGCCCCTTTGGTACAATGGTACGGCATGATCATTGGTCAGTGATCACTGATTACGGATAGTCTCCCAGGGTTACTAGTCTCCCAGGGACACAGAACACGGCACCCCGTCACCGTGGTGCTGCTACGTTACCCTGACCGGCGGATAGTCTCCCAGGGTAAGACACTGTTAGGGTTTGAACACAGAACACGGCACCCGTCACCGTGGTGCTGCTACGTTACCCTGACCGGCGGATAGTCTCCCAGGGTAAGACACTGTTAGGGTTTGAACACAGAACACGGCACCCCGTCACCGTGGTGCTGCTACGTTACCCTGACCGGCGGATAGTCTCCCAGGGTAAGACACTGTTAGGGTTTGAACACAGAACACGGCACCCGTCACCGTGGTGCTGCTACGTTACCCTGACCGGCGGATAGTCTCCCAGGGTAAGACACTGTTAGGGTTTGAACACGGCACCCGTCAGCGTGGTGCTGCTAAGTTACCCTGGCTGCTACGCTACCCTGGCTGCTACGTTACCCTGGCTGCTACGTTACCCTGGCTGCTACGTTACCCTGGCTGCTACGCTACCCTGGCTGCTAAGTTACCCTGGCTGCTAAGTTACCCTGGCCGGCGAATAACGTGCAGGATGCAGGCCGGGGAAGGACGGGTGCACCAGAGATTCGTGAGACCGCTGCACCTGTGACGGGGGAGGCGATGCACCCGTGGTTTGTCACTTGCCTTGGGAGCGGCACCTAAATTCTCCCTCGGACCAGCGAGTCTTGTGAATAGTCGTGGGCAATCTTGATATCTGATTAATCATCGAGAGGCGATCGATTTTATATACAGACTACTTATCTGCGACCTACGGAATGCGGTACGGTGTATTTAGGTTGACCAAAGACAATGCTTCGCCAGCTTTACTTACGGGGGGGGCAGCCCAGGAGTGGGTCCCTCACACCGACCCCGTCTGAGCCTGGCGGGACTGCACGGGACCATCTGTCGAATCACTAGCTACTGAGACGATGTCGGAGCTGCCAGACGTCATGATGGCCGTGTTGGCGGTCATGTCCAGCTCGCCGGGCTCACATGCCGATATAGAGGCTATATCCCGTGTCCGTCAGGCTATCAAACATGATTACATACACTATCCAAAACCAGCAATGGTAATCAAATCAAGTATTACAAATATTACTGCTTGGTGTGGTGGAACTTACATGCGAGCTTAAAACCAGGGACATTTGACGTAACCTGCGGTTCGCTTCTTCTGGTTACGTTCAACCTGTACAATGCGCATTATGCAATATGCATTGTTCGTGCTCGCGAAGCTGCATAATTGTCTTGACTCTAGTCCCTGTGATCGGACAGTACCCCACTGGGCGGAACCGACCATATGTCGTGCCGTGCCTACGTCAGCAGCCCGACCAGCTCAGTCACAATTGGCTTCTTAGCTGCCGCGAAATCCGCAGATGAGCCTGTATTACATGTAACTTAGAATACAGAAACCGCACTGTGGCGAGCCTGGAAACGGTCCGGTTTCCGGCGAGAGAAGAGAGACTAGGGTGATGTGTCATACCGCCACTGCACACGTGGCCGTGTATAGGGGGGCGGGGGGGGGGGTGACGTCAGAGGGGGAATGGCGAGGCTCCAGACACCCGTCAGCGCTGCAGTCCGATACAGTGACCACGTCTTGTCTGACTGGAAGTTGGCGGTGTGGTCGGTTCGGAGGATGTGTGGCGGTGGAGAGCTACCAGTGATCGCCACTCACCACCTTTTCCACTTCACCGCGATCGTGAACTTCAGCTGGAAGTCGATCAATGGTCAACAACCGTTTCTCATCTATTGAATGAAAATAAATAGCTGGATATCCATCGAGTGAGGCAGACAGTGAATAATGCTCATGGTTAAGTCACCAGGAAATGTCTATAAGCTTAGGTCATCTTTGAAGGAAATAGTTCACATTCAACATTGGTTTTAAACTGAGATAGCAGTTTTGTAGCCCGTGTTGGGAAACCCCTATCTGCAAGTTTTCTTGACTGAAAAGACTTTCCAGCCGAATATATTTGAGTTTTTGGCGAAGGAATGCGGTGCTGGCGAAATAATGTTGTACTGGTTCTAGCCCGGGCAGAAGCTATACCATCAGCCAATCAGCTTGCAGCTGGTACTAGCAAGCGAACCGCCGCCGGCCGCCGGTTGGCACATCTCTAATGCGAGTCTATCCTTACGCGACTACTTTCGAATCTGATTGGCTGAACCATTTTGTTTTATTCGCGTGACGTCAGGACACTGACTCAGAGAGTATGCATATAGTTTTGATATACAATAATAATTTACGGCCTTCTGTCCTGAATCGGCGCGATATAAGGCCATTTTTGACAATATAAAAAGAAGTTGTATTAACAAATATCATAAAATCGTGTTTGTGAGAAGAAAAAAAAATACCAAGGTGAACTATTTCCTTTAATATGATGCAATTATGTTATCAATGAAGAGTATCCAGAATAAACAACCGCTTCAACCGCTACCACCAACAGACCATATAATGCAACGGAATTGTAAATTACATGGAATACTGCATAAAACGATATGCACACTTGTGCAATAAATCCGTGTAGTTATCTGATAAATGATAATGGAAAACGAAGTCGTAACTCTTGTGTTTCTCGATCGCAATACAGATACCTTTTGTCCGTTGACAGTTTGACAGCAAAAACAGGGAACAGCACAAAACTATCCGTGACCTGTCCAACCGGCTCAATTTATTGCATGTCGACGATCGACAACAAGTCTTCAGAAATGCAAACAGCAATCAAACGATATTACTCAGAGTCTGGAAAAGTTTTATTTTATCAGGCAATCAATGGAAATGGGTTGCGTCACCTCGTAAAGTGTGTGATTGAGGGGTGATATATTGTTTTGGTACTATAATAGAACACGATTATATGAAGTACCTGCAGAGACACGTGACTGCATGTATCCAGTCTGGCTTTTAACCAGGGCTGCCAAGTCGGGAGTCGGTCGAGTCGGTGATTTCGGCCGGAGTCGGAGTCGGTAAAATGTTGCCGACTCCGACTCCGGCTGTGAGTCCTGGGCAGCGCATGGGCAGAGTATTTTTGGGTGCAGTTTGGCGAATCACCGGCGGTGAGCGGTGGCGATGTCTAAACAAAATCATGCCCCTTCTACTTTGTTTGCTTCGATTCCCTTTCCATTGAATGATCTTCAATCATGAGGTGTGCACTACGATAGGCGCATTGGCGGATCCAGAACGGTGGTTGGGGGAGGGCAAATTCTAAAAATCCTCACACAATTCTGAAAACCCATCGGATTTCGCTTGCTTACGCATTGATAGCTGATTTTAAACAAATTTTCCTTAGTAAAAGTTGCTTATATTTTCTTCTATATCATGAAATGTGTCAATTCTGCTCCGATTTCTGGCCTTTTTGGGGCCATGACCGCTTTGCCCCCCCCCCCCCCCTGGATCTGCTAGTGGATGGGCGAAATATAACCTAGGGTGTGTTGCCGGATGCAGCTACGAAGATTCCAAATTGACAGAAAATTATATTATCTTTCGAACGTTTTTTTTTCGGCGCGTCGGTAACTCTTTTAGGTATCGAGATATAGACGGTTTTAGCAAGGGCACTCATATATAGCCGAAATTTGACCTTTGGTGACCTCTGGTGACTTCAATATTGACTTGACCGATATACTTTCGATAGAACTTGTCTCGGGCTATCGAACAGCGTGTTTCACTTGCCGCTTCGTTGCGTGGTTTTCGAGATCTGGGGGGGGGGGGGCGAAAATCACCCCCCCCCCCCCGGCAGTTTATGGTTGGTGCGAACCCCCGGCAGTGCTCAGGACGCGGGTTAAAGGGACTATCCCACCTTAACATTATATTTGAGTTGAGATATCCATTTTTATGGCTAGGCATTGAAATTAAGTATGGTAGCAGTTCAAACAACCACAATGATCTAATCAAAAAGATATTCGATTTTGATTTTGACATCTGTAAAAAATAAGCCCATGTGTATTTGAATAGGGACTCTAAACCGACAGCGTCGTCTCTTTGCCCAACTGGTAATGATAGTCGACTTGTTTTAAGGTCAGCCTTGGAATATTTTCGTCTTTCATTTCTCGATCCCCGGGTGGTTCGCAATCTAAGCCAATCTGGACACCAGGTGGTTCGCTTGTTCTGCGCAATAGATGTCGACAAAAATTGTGCCATATATTTGGCAGCACAAAGGATTTCCCTGTTATTTAAAAAAATAATATGACGTCACCAACCCAACTTTTCGCTTAAAACTAAAAGTTGAATATATTCCAAGATAAGCATTTTTTTCGGAAAAAAGTTCACGAACATGTTCAGCTGACCTTGCCTGACATGTAGACATACAATCAGTGATAGCCTACGTTACGCTACGGTATGTTTTTTTGTAGCACGTAGCTCAAGAAATCGTTCCGTAGCGTAATTGAAGTATTTCGTAGCATACTACCGAAAAATATTCAAATAACGTAACTGCTGCGTAAGGTATTTCGTACTATAACATCAGGGGGCGGCGCCACAGCGGGGAGGGGCAGGGGGCGGGCAAATATTGCGCCCCGGACTTAAGGAGGCCTCTTAAAAACAAAGGGAGGCCCCTCGCAAATATACATAAATACTGAGCAGTTCCTAAATACATAAATTGGAATGAGCTTCAAGTCGCTCCTTGAAATAACAACCGGGAGATGTTCGAGGAGGAATCTAAAAAAATAAGCGTGACAAATTCCAAGGAGACCCTTAAAATGACAATTGAAGCAAACAATCCCCCGATAACAGTCTTGCAGCTCTGTTTTGTAATGCCCCGAGGCGGGTCGCGCTGGGTATTGTTATGTGTCCGTCGTAGATGGCGTCGCAGTGGTCGAAATGAGGCCTAATGTATACTCTGTATATTTTGTATAGAATTGGTCTTGGTATGTGTTTTGCAATGCTATGCAGAGGACTGAGCGTTTTGTGTATGTTGTGGCATATTGTGTTTATATGTTGGTGAAAGCGGAGGTCTTTGGAGAAAGTCATGCCAAGGTGCGTGTGAACGTCATGAATTGGCACTGGATCACCTCCGAATGTCAGTGTCGGCGATGAATTATCTTGTTTGTATGTGAATGTCTGCTGAATTGTTTTTACGGTGTTAAATGTAATAGCCCATTCTCTACCGTACTTTATATTTCGTCGAGGTGGTGCTGTAATGATTGTTGAGTCGCGAGTAAGTCGGCCGTTGTATGTGAGGCGTAGAGTGATGTGTCGTCAGCAAATACAAAAATGTTATTTTCAGTCTTGTTTGAGAGTTCGTCTAGATATATGAGTGCAAGTAATGGTCCCAGTACAGAGCCCTGCGGCCAGCCAGCGTTTATGATCGAGTCGTCGAAAAGGTGTCCCGTATTCGTACTCGCTGTCGTCTGTCTTCCAAGTATGATGTAAACCAGTCCAACAGTCGTCCAGTGATTCCAAAGTCGTGTTTACACTTGTATGGTAGACCCTGATGCCAAACTTTGTCAAAATATTTGGAAATGTCGAGATATATAGCAGTGAAGTCACGTCCTGAGTCGATATATTTGTATAGGTTGTGAGTCAAATATAGTAGCTGTTGCTGAGAGCTATGGCGCTGTCTGTATCCACTTTGTTTGTCAGAGAGAAGAGAATGCTCAGTAAAATGACCATAAACCTTTCTACATACTATTTTTTTCTCAAAAACTTTGGAAAGGGCCGAAAGAATACTAATTGGTCGATAGCAAGAACAATCCGATGGTCCTTTGTTTTTGTAATATTGGTTTTGCATGTGCTGCTTTAAATCTACTTGGAACTTTGCCTGACTCTAGGGACTTGTTAAATAATTTTGCTAATGGTTTGGAGATCAAAAGTGCAATCAGTTTCAGCAATTGTACTGGTATTCATAGGTGTCGATTTATATACTTTTGGAGTGGCCCTCGCCCCCTCCCTCCCCTCCCCAATGGTACCCGCTCGCCCCTCCCCCCCCCCCCCCAATGTTTTTGGCCGCTGGCGGATCCAAGAGGGGGAAAAGCGGCCAAGCCTCCCAATTCGCCTGAAATGGACAACAAATTGACACGTTTCCTATTTCAAAAAAGTCTACGCAGCTTTTACTAAGAACAGTTTGTTTTAAATCACCTCTTTATGTAAAAATATGCGAAATCCGGTGATTTTTAACATATTTGCAACGTTTGGTTTTAAGGGAATTTTTCCGAAGAAATAGTTTGTTTTAATTGATTTCTTTTCAATGATCTTTTTAGGGGTCAAAAACCAAAGATTTCACAAATCCGAGAATCTATTTTTTAGCGCTTGCCATTCGCTGTTTTCTGACGTTTTTGTATTGCATTTTGCTCAAAATATAGACTTTGTATGATCTCTTAAAGTTTAGCTGATTTTTTTTCTTCGCCAAACTCGTGTGTTGTGACGTCACTAAATTCGTTATATCTCGATTTTATTTTCTCGACAAAATTGCTTCATTTATGCACAGAAGACGTAAAATTGGTGTAGGAGAAGGTACCCAAAGTTGATATCGCTATTGTTTTTTGAGCTATTGCGAAAATTCGTCAGGGGGAGATATTGCCCCCCCCCCCTGTCAATGGCAGGTTAACATTGCCGTTTTACTAAGTAAGGGTTCCAAGTTAAGGACTCAAGCCTTTTGGCGGATGCAGACCGTCCCAAAACGTTGGTTTGAGGGGCCGTCCGACAGAATTCCAAAATTCATGAGATTTTGTGGTGTTTCTTTTTGCATTCTGAGTTTATTACAAATACTTGTTGCCTAGAATTTCTTTAAAATGTGCGCATTTTCAGCCGATTTTGGTGGTTTCGGTAAAGCCATGGCGCTGATAGGCTCCCCTTGGATCCGTCCCTGTTCGGCCACTGGGGGATCCAGGGGGGGGGGGGGCATCAGAGGCAAATTCCTCCCCCCCATCCCCCAGGAATCTGGGGGGAGGAGCATTCAATACAAGTATCCCCCGCGCGTTCCCAATTTATCGTAAAATCGTAAAAATTGCCTTTGCAGCAGTCAAAATCCAGCTATCCACAGACAAAAACTGGAAAATTCGCGCCGCTTCACGGCATAACACAACTTTCGCAATTGCTTATACAAATGTGGAAAATGGGAAAATAAATTCCATGAAGTGTCTGGCAGAGGCTCTCCTTGGCGGTAATTGCTGGCACTGGCGGATCCAGGGGGGGAGGGTATCAGGGGCAAATGCCCCCCCCCCCTCCTCCCCTATAGGAATATGATAGGGGCATTCAATACAAGTATGCCCTCCGCGCGTTCCTTGCACTGAAAGTGAAAAACAATGATCTTAGGAGACAACTTCATGAAAACGGAAGTTGTTTTTCTCGAGTGATTGAATTTGAAGTTTGTATGTATCCCTTGTTTTCAATGATAGACAAAACAGCGCACCTGATGCAATTCAAGCAGCCCCGGTGACACTTAACCCGCGCCCCGCAGGGGTGGGGGTGGGGGGGGGGGGGCAGAATCAGCCCCTCCCGGATTTTCTCAATAACTTGAAAACTATGATAGATAGCAACGTCAAAATTCCAGTACCTTATGCTGCATTAATTCTACGTTTTCTCACTAAATTCCAATGAAATTGATGTAGTATTTTGGGAGATAGTGACGTTGACGTCATGCTATACCATTTTTGGTGGAAAAATTATAAATGTTTAAACAATCGTATAAAATAGAGTTTTCAAGCAAATTGCACCACAAAAAAAACGTTAAAAGAAAGGAAATGACATTCTCTTCCAAATAGCTATCTCGGATTCGCGATTTTCTTTGTTTTTGACCCCCCCCAAAAAAAAACTGATTTTTTTTCGGGGAAAAAAATCCACAAAATCAATTTTTGTGAATTTGAAAAGTGAATTTCTTAAGCTCGAATACCAAAATAAGGTGACCGACCCAAATCCGCAGAGAACAAAATGGGGGTACCTTTTATTCCAGTACCTTATGCTGCATTAATTCTACGTTTTCTCACTAAATTCCAATGAAATTGATGTAGTATTTTGGGAGATAATGACGTTGACGTCATGTTATACCATTTTTGGTGGAAAAAATTATAAATGTTTAAACAATCGTAGAAAATAGAGTTTTCAAGCAAATTGCACAAAAAAACGTTAAAAGAAAGGAAATGACATTCTCTTCCAAATAGCTATCTTGGATTCTCGATTTTTTTTAACCCCCAAAATAAAAACCAACTGATTTTTTTTTTTCGGGGAAAAAATCCACAAAATAATTTTTTTTGAATTTGAAAAGTGAATTTCTTAAGCTCGAATACCAAAATAAGGTGACCGACCCAAATCCGCAGAGGAAAAAATGGGAGGTATCTTTTAGCCACAAAAAGATGCCCCCACGGAGAGAGGCTGGATCCGCCAGTGTGTTCGTCCCCCCCCCTTTTTGAAAAATCGACACCGCTGCTGGTATTCCATCTGGACCGGTTGACTTGTTTGTGTCTAGGGAGCTGAGAATGCAGAGAACCTCTTGGTCGGATGTGACAATATTTTCAAGTGAGGGCAATGGTAGTGTATGAGCTTTGTTTGGTGTGGGGTTTGCGAGTCTCCGGAATATTAACCCTATTCCCTGCGGGCGGCCAAAATTACGTTAACCTGGGGGGCGGGGCAGATTCTGCCCCCTGAGATCCCGAGAACCGCTCGGTCGATTTCGATGGGGAAAACGCCATTCGATTCGTCATGACAAGATCTTTTTTTGGGCCCGAATTTTTTATTTCTTCAAAAATGGGGGGCCAGGGGGCAAAACAAATGCGTGTTTTTTTAAAGGTCATTGCGGCCATGTGGTTTGGCTGATTTACATACCCCAAACGTTTTTGAGCTTCAAATGTACTGGTCTTTAATATACCAAATGACAAACACAAAAATAAAAAAATCATAGGCGTATTCAGAGGATGTAAAATGGGGAGCATTTTCTGATAACAAATTTGTGCTGTTCGTGATTGTTTGGGACGACATGAACGTCACATGTGGGCATTACTTGTTGTAATTGGTTAAATTGAATATATTGCGCATAGGCGGATCCAGGAAAACAACGCGGGGGCACCATGTGAGTAACGCTTATATCATCTTACTAATTTGAAGTTGGACCTAATTCGAGGTATATTTTATATTATGTATAATTTGAGGCAACTGGCAAATGGTATCGCCTCCCATTTGTTGTACCTGCGTACGCCTCTGCCAACAAACATGCATAATCCTAGTATGTATGATGCATATTGCATTATAAATGTTTCTGACGCATTTATTGCACCGCTAACTATGAAGAAAGTATGCGCCGCATAACCACATTCGTAACACCCTCCCCAAAACAGGAGCCTGGCACCGCCTCTGCTGGCCCGCTTTGCGTAATGTTTGATGGTGTTCGTAATGGGCTTTGTTTTTATGCCACTAATTTGTGTACTTGGTTTTGTACATATTCGTCTTTTAGTCGTCTGTCGATGGATGTGACTAGGTTTGTTTGGCATCTCCATCTATTCCAATAAAAAGAAACTGGTCGGAGTCGGGAGTCGGAGTTAGCTGATAACCGATCGACTCCGCAGCCCTGCTTTTAACAATTTGAATATCCAAACTGTTGAATATCCAAACTGCTGATACTGTGCTCTGAACTGGAGAAATGACTACATGCGGACGTTGCCAATTTTACTTGCAAAATATTTGCCTTTGTTTATCTGCAAAGCTCATACCTAAGCTGTACAAAGTGTTGACATCAAACTCGCTACTTACTGTCCACTGTTTAACTTGCTCGACGATGCCATCCTCAAACGGTCAATCTGTCCGTCTATCAGCGTCCCCTGTTCTCTCTTTCTCTCTCTCGCCTGGTCAGGGTCACCGGCGAACCTTACTCGATACTGTATCTTGACACCGGCGCGCACCATCAGAGAATACCTCCGAATTCATCTGGCAGCTCGGTTCGCCCCAGCGAGCCCCATCTAGAGGCCAGTCCCAATAAGGCACCTCCATGGCTATCCCTCCGACCGGGGCCGGCCGGCCGGACGAGACCCAAGATCGGCCGATCGCCCGCCGCCGCCGCCGCCGCCGACACTGGTCCCATCTGTCGGTCGGAGACATTTTAAAACGGGTTTGAGTTGTACTCAGCTGGCCGCAGCCGGAGCTTCGCCAATAAGTGCTTGTCATTAACGCAAATTTGGCCCGATTTACGCTGCACGCGATTTTTCGTGAGTAGGATCCCAACTGGCAACTGGCAATCGCTGATCGGTATTCAGACGTTTGCTGAAGCTCTCGCTCTATCCAGTAAAGCAAGCACGCTCTATTCAATGGACTCTATCCGCTACAACATAATGGCTATCTCGGCAAATAACTGGCAGTAATTGCTGTGGGATTAGCGATCGGCGTGCTGCTCGGTCTTCTTGTCGACGCCATACGTCCGTCTGGTGCGAGACTGGCATGTGGCCTGCAGTGCCAGCACGGCCTGAGATTCTGCTCCGCCTCCTTGTCGACGCCATGCCGACGCCACGCGTCCGTCTGGTGCGAGACTGGCATGTGGCCTGCAGTGCCAGCACGGCCTGAGATTCTGCTCCGTCTCCTTGTCGACGCCATGCCGACGCCACGCGTCCGTCTGGTGCGAGACTGGCATGTGGCCTGCAGTGCCAGCACGGCCTGAGATTCTGCTCCGTCTCCTTGTCGACGCCATGCCGACGCCACGCGTCCGTCTGGTGCGAGACTGGCATGCGGCCTGCAGTGCCAGCACGGCCTGAGATTCTGCTCCGCCTCCTTGTCGACGCCATGCCGACGCCACGCGTCCGTCTGGTGCGAGACTGGCATGTGGCCTGCAGTGCCAGCACGGCCTGAGATTCTGCTCCGTCTCCTTGTCGACGCCATGCCGACGCCACGCGTCCGTCTGGTGCGAGACTGGCATGTGGCCTGCAGTGCCAGCACGGCCTGAGATTCTGCTCCGCCTCCTTGTCGACGCCATGCCGACGCCACGCGTCCGTCTGGTGCGAGACTGGCATGTGGCCTGCAGTGCCAGCACGGCCTGAGATTCTGCTCCGCCTCCTTGTCGACGCCATGCCGACGCCACGCGTCCGTCTGGTGCGAGACTGGCATGTGGCCTGCAGTGCCAGCACGGCCTGAGATTCTGCTCCGTCTCCTTGTCGACGCCATGCCGACGCCACGCGTCCGTCTGGTGCGAGACTGGCATGTGGCCTGCAGTGCCAGCACGGCCTGAGATTCTGCTGCGGCACATTCTCGGCGTCAGTTCACCGTGACATCACACACTTCTGACGCCGCCGCTCACCCGCAGCTGTGCTCTGCAGTGTAACCAGAGCACTCTTAGTCGTCTCGCGCGAGATGGAGTCCGTAACAGCTGCTTGACGACGGCTAAACAGGGGTAAGCTATTGTGCAAGGCTTTACAGATGTAGAGCGCGTTGAGGATAAATCCTGCAGTGATGGCACGGCTACCCAATCGGCCCTCTCATTCGACATAGTGTGGCGGGTCCACTGTCCAGTATCAAATCTATTATATTGGGTCACCTCATGGCATCGTTCATGCGATGTGTCACAACTATGAGACACTGCCTAACGTCTACTGAACGTTCGATCGGTCACTGAGGTACGAATGTCAGGCAGCGACCGCCGGCGCCCATAGGTCACATAGGTCACATTATCATACATTTATTCCGGGGGACTTGGGCGGCGGGCCGAAACCTGTTTCGACATTTCCATTTACCGACCGGCTCAGATCTTGTCACTTCCGCTGCTGGAGCGGCTGTCTGTCTGCCTGCCTGCCGGTCTGCCTGCCTGCCTGCCTGCCTGCCTGCCTGCCTGCCTGCCTGCCTGCCGGTCTGCCTGCCGGTCTGTCTGTCGGTCTGTCACTTCCGCTGCTGGAGCGGCTGTCTGTCTGCCTGCCTGCCGGTCTGTCTGCCGGTCTGTCACTTCCGCTGCTGGAGCGGCTGTCTGCCTGCCTGCTGGGTGTCGGGACTCTTCAGCTGAGTGTCTGGACAGTCACCGAATGTCTGGATACACCGCTGGCTGTCTGAGCTCTGGATACACCACTGGCTGTCTGCGCTCTCTTCACTTTGGATCCGAGCTCTATCCTATCGAGCCGAATCTTAGCCAGACATCCAGGCGCGTGCCGCCCCGCTCCGCTCGGCTGCCGGCCGGTCCGGTCAACTCTGCCGCGTGGGCGGGTCGGTGTCTGGCCAGCCGCGGCGGCGGGGCGGGGGCGGGGGCGGGGGCGGCTGCCAGCGGACCATGACCCAGCACGCGTGCCAGCCGCCCTGCAGACGAACAGCCATGCTGCTGCTGAGCGGCGGCGGCGGCGGCGGCGGCGGCGGCGGGCCAGATATCACCACCCAGTCACAGCACGCCCACCGGTGTCGCAGCTGGGCACATTCCAGCGCTGACATGCGCCATGGCAGCGGCGGCGGCGGCGGCGGCAGCGACCCGGTTAACAGGAGGGGAGCCTGTGGCTCTCAGGTGACGATAGACACGGGAAGTCCTCTGGTGACTCCCGTGCGTCATGGCTGTACCTGTAAGGACAGTGAAATTACAAAGGGAAAACGGTTTGCTTGGTGGCAAAGGCTTTTGCAACAGAGGAGAAGCGTTTCAATAATTAAGTCAATCAGAACATCGAAAATATTTGATCAACTATTAACGGATCCATCCATAAATTATTCGGTATAAAATGGTTCGGTGAATGGATGCTGGTGGACTTGTCGGTTTATTTCTACCTGCAGACACAACTCAGGGCCGACAGAATGTCAAACAGACTGAAATTATACCTGACTATTTGCGAGCTTGCCCTGACATTCGTCTATGAGAGTGAACAGAATCTCCGCTCCACAAAACAGCGCACGGCTCATAACAACAGACGTGAAGAATGATCGTCATGTCCATGACGACCGGCGTATCTCGCTGGCGACGCAGACGTATCATCCAGTGATACTGCATCATACATACGACATGTATCATCCAGTGATACTGCATCATACATACGACATGCGTTACTCGTTAGCGTCCTGTCGCAATTCCGAGCCATAACTCTTCCCAGTTGTAGGTATGGCGATGTAGGTTAATTGTTGTGCAACCTGGTATGGGTCCCGGAGGCTCTTTGTTGCACTATTCGTTTATGTCTTTATGTCTAACCCAGCTTCTGTACCGCTTGAGTTCAGCTCATGCTTGGTCGCTCTGTCCGAACAGACATGAGACAGATACAGGAGACCGTGTCTCTGAGAGACATACAGGAGACTGTGTTAAACCCTGGTGGGCCCTCCGGTTAAACGCTTATGGACTCTCCAGTTAAACCCTGGTGAACCCTCCGGTTCAACCCTAATGGACCCTCCGGTTAAACCCTGGTGGACCCACTGGTTAAACCCTGGTGGATCCACTGGTTAAACCCTAGTGGACCCACTGGTTAAACCCTGTGTACCCTCAGGTTTAACCCTGTGGACCCTCCGGTTAAACCCTGGTGGGCCATCCGGCTAAACCCTGGTGGACCCACCGGCTTAACCCTGGTTGGCCCTCCGGTTAAACCCTGGTGAACCCTCCGGTTAAACCCTGGTGGGCCCACTGGTTAAACCCTGTGGACCCACTGGTTAAACCCTGGTGGACCCACTGGTTAAACCCTGATGGACCCACTGGTTAAACCCTGGTGAACCTTCCGGTTAAACCCTGGTGGACCCACTGGTTAAACCCTGGTGGACCCACTGGTTAAACCCCGGTGGACCCACTGGTTAAACCCTGATGAACCTTCCGGTTAAACCCTGGTGGACCCACTGGTTAAACCCTGGTGGGGCCTCCGGTTAAACCCTGGTGAACCCTCCGGTACACCCTAATGGACTCACTAGTAAAACCCTGATGAGCCCACTGGTTAAACCCTGGTGGACCTACTGGTTAAACCCTGGTGAACCCACTGGTTAAACCGTGGTGAAACATCCGGTTAAACCCTAATGGACCCACTGGTTAAACCCTGGTGGACCCACTGTTAAACCCTGGTGGGCCCACTGGTTAAACCCTGTAGACCCTCCGGTTAAACCCTGTGGACCCACTGGTTAAACCCTGTAGACCCTCCGGTTAAACCCTGCGGACCTACTGGTTAAACCCTGTGGACCCTCCGGTTAAACTCTGTGTACCCACTGGTTAAACCCTGTGGGCTCACTGGCAAACCCTGGTGGACCCACTGGTTAAAGCCTGTGGACCCACTGGTTAAACCCTGTGGACTCACTGGTTAAACCCTGTGGACCCACTGGTCAAACCCTGTGGACTCACTGGTTAAACCCTGTGGAACCACTGGTTAAACCCTGTGGACCCACTGGTTAAACCCTGTGTACCCACTGGTTAAACCCTGTAGACCCACTGGTTAAACCCTGTGTACCCACTGGTTAAACCCTGTGTACTCACTGGTTAAACCCTGTGGACTCACTGGTTAAACCCTGTGGACCCACTGGTTAAACCCTGTGGACCCACTGGTTAAACCCTGTGGCCCACCGCAACGGCCACTGCCGCGATCTGGCGCTCTCTGGCCGGCCGGGCAGGCCTCCAGACGTTTGTTTGATCGTGCATGTTTACCCGCGGCAGCCGCTGAGCGACCGCTGGTCACTAGACGCGGAGCGTGACGCGCCAGCCGTGCTCATTAGTGATATCTGATCACTGATCACTGATCACTGATCAGTGATCACACCAGGCCCACTACGATGTCTGGCCGCTCCCGCCGCCGCCGCCGCCGCCGCCGCTGCGGTGGCGGTAGGCCTACCCTCTCATCCCCACCCTCCGAGGCCCACCCTCCGAGGCCCACCCTCCGATCCCCGAGGCTGAATTGGAGCGCAAAGCCAGGGTGCGAATTCCTTATCGTCGGCGTGCTTGTTTTAGCGTCGTGCCGTGCCGTACCGTACCGTGCCGTGCCGTGCTGTCCCGTGCCGTGCCGTGCCGTGCCGTGTCGTGCTGTCCTGTGCCGTGCCGTCCCGTGCCGTGCCGGGCCGTCCCGTGGCCTTCCCTGCCGTGCCCTGCCCTGCCGTGCCCTGCCCGTGCCGTGCCGTGCTGCGACGTGCAAACTGCAGACATTGTCTGATAGCCGGCGTCTGCTGAACGCTATCTTGTTGCTGTTTTCTGAAACGTTGTGGCCTCCGTTGTCTGGAGCTCACGAGCTGGCGAGGCCATGGTGCCGCAGTCTGCGGGTGCGGCTGGTGTGGGTTCGTGACACGCTGAGACGGCTGGCAGTGGGATGTGGGCGTACGACGCGGTGCAAACCGTTCGAGAAAACAGCGCGGCAACTGGCGGGTCGGCTGAGAAGTTGTTGGCTCATTCTGTAAACTGAGCGGTCTCAAGGCCGCGTCAGTCTGGCGGACACAATACTGGCTTTGAGGCCGCCTGTTTGTATGTTAGTAACAGGAGGTGTTATCCGATTAGGCGTGTCTGGATTAGCACTAACTCGTCAACGGTTTGTTGTCATAGTGAAGTGGTGGTCAAGTGACTGCCCGGGACCGGCTGGGAATCTAAACAATGACAGTTGATGTTCGCTTAAGATGCGCTCATCGGTACCCATGCTAACAAATTGCCGAGCTAACTCAGGGACCTGCTCGTTCATATTTATATTACACTTATCTTGTTACTACTTGTATGCATTTTAAAGCAAAAAGCCTCGCCTGGAGGTCCTGCTAAGGCTTATTCAGACATCGCTTTCAAACGGTCAGTAACTTGTAATCTCTCATTTTTACACAATATCGACTACGACGAGAAACAACACCATTGCTAAGACGAACTATATTTAAACGACCTTGTGTACTTGTATGAATCTGCTCACATAGTTAGTGCCGGGATACACTACGCAGTTAGTGCCGGGATACTACTAAGAAACTGTTACATAAATACCGGGATTCCCCTTCTGGCGGAATAGACAACAGACCCCAACTGCGCAGTCCATTGCAAAGTGCAACTAAGTGTTTATGTCTGTGCCTCGTGCCAGAGTGGATGCAGCTTATCTTATGAAGGCGCCACACATCATGAAGGCGCCACAAGGCGGAGGTCTTATGAAGGCGCCACACATCACGCTGCGGTGTTCTGGAAACTCCGGAGGTCATGTTAAAGGCGCGATACATTGAATACATTTCCTTCCTCCATGTTTCGCGTCTGCCCCGCGCGGTCCTCCCCCGGACCTCTCCCACTGTATGTCACGTCAGCGGGGCGACGTTTTCTGAAAATTATTGGTAGTAGGGCCCCAATGCTTACTTTATCAATTTTAGGATCATGCAACGCCATAGGCCTAATGTTAAAATGTGACATTATTGGTAGGGCCCTGGCCCTACCAGGCCTATAGAAAACGACCCCCATGTGTCACGTGACCAACCAGGCGTCTAATCGGTTACATCCCGTGACTGCGCCTCTAAGCCCGGTGGCGGCGGAGCGGATGACGGCTCGGCCTGATCTGATGACGCCGTGCGATGACGGCCGATAGGGGCGCGCTGTTATGTTGTCCTCCACAGGACCGGCACGGCCGCACCGCGCTCAGTTGTTTGCCCTCGCTGCTGGAGAAAAACCAGCGCCGATGGCGGCTCCACCCGCGCTGCCTTTGTCCGTCTTTGTATGAATGTGAAGCTGATCAGGGTGGCGTGGATGACTGGGATGACGGTGCCGTGTCGGGGGACGTGAGGTTGGTCAGTGAACCTCAATCTGGATGGCGTCGAACGTAGCCGAGTCATCCGTGCTCCGCGGTGCCGTCTGTATCAGTGGCGTGGCAGCCAGCAAGCTGCCGTTGTTTCTGTATCCAGTATGCGGTGACGTCTGTATCAGTGGCGTGGCAGCCAGTAAGCTGCCGTTGTTTCTGTATCCAGTATGCGGTGACGTCTGTATCAGTGGCGTGGCAGCCAGTAAGCTGCCGTTGTTTCTGTATCCAGTATGCGGTGACGTCTGTATCAGTGGCGTGGCAGCCAGCAAGCTGCCGTTGTGTCTGTATCCAGTATGCGGTGACGTCTGTATCAGTGGCGTGGCAGCCAGTAAGCTGCCGTTGTTTCTGTATCCAGTATGCGGTGACGTCTGTATCAGTGGCGTGGCAGCCAGTAAGCTGCCGTTGTTTCTGTATCCAGTATGCGGTGACGTCTGTATCAGTGGCGTGGCAGCCAGTAAGCTGCCGTTGTTTCTGTATCCAGTATGCGGTGACGTCTGTATCAGTGGCGTGGCAGCCAGTAAGCTGCCGTTGTTTCTGTATCCAGTATGCGGTGACGTCTGTATCAGTGGCGTGGCAGCCAGTAAGCTGCCGTTGTTTCTGTATCCAGTATGCGGTGCCGTCTGTATCAGTGGCGTGGCAGGCAGTAAGCTGCCGTTGTTTCTGTATCCAGTATGCGGTGACGTCTGTATCAGTGGCGTGGCAGCCAGTAAGCTGCCGTTGTTTCTGTATCCAGTATGCGGTGACGTCTGTATCAGTGGCGTGGCAGCCAGCAAGCTGCCGTTGTGTCTGTATCCAGTATGCGGTGACGTCTGTATCAGTGGCGTGGCAGGCAGTAAGCTGCCGTTGTTTCTGTATCCAGTATGCGGTGACGTCTGTATCAGTGGCGTGGCAGCCAGCAAGCTGCCGTTGTGTCTGTATCCAGTATGCGGTGACGTCTGTATCAGTGGCGTGGCAGCCAGTAAGCTGCCGTTGTTTCTGTTTGAGTTGGTCCTTTCGCAGCCAGTACCGATCTGCAGTCTCATCAGAGGCGAAGAGTGATCTGTACGGAATACATGGCCTCCTCAGAGGGAGAGGGACTTGTATGGCCCTCAGTCGGTCGAGTTTCTCCACAGGCAGGGGTCCTTCGAGTGCCTCTCGAGTGGCAGGGGTCCTTCGAGTGTCTCTCCCGGCACGCAGCGCTGAGGAGAAGAGATTGATGAACGATAACTTCACAGCCCATCACTTATCACTTATCGTGAACGTCGCTTATTTTATCACTTATCACTTATCACTTATCACTTATCATCACTTATCACTTATCGTGAACGACGCTTATAGACCGTCGCGATTAAGGCCATTTCAGCCGCTTTCCTAGTGGGGACAGTGAAGCCCTGCCAAGTGTGTTGGTGGTTTACGCATAATCGCCTCCTTTCGAGGCACGTGTCTGCTTATGCCAGCCTGCGAAAATGTTTGGGTTAATGTTAAGGCTTGGGATCTGCGAGAAATGTTTCTTAGTTTGTTATTTAACTATTCTTACGTCAAACAAAGTGATTATATTCACGTAAGCAGCGGTTTAAGTTCGACTAGTAGTAGTATTTTATTGAGGTCTACAGTGTTCGACTAGCTATGACGTTATAACTAACATAACAATTACAGGGATGGACAAGACAATACAGGGTCGTTTCTTTGGTTATTTTATGTTTTTGTTTATTTATACATGGTTGATATTTTATGCTTAAACTGTTGTTTGTTTTACGTTTATATTTGTATTAGCGTAAACATGACTGTCAAATAAGTGGCAAAATAAATAAAGAAGTGGTGGTGATGATTATGCTTGACGATTTAAAAAAGTTAAAACAAAGTGTTTTAGTTCCCTAATTGTGCATCGCAACTTTTGAACATTATTTGCAGCCGTTTAATTGCGTACTTGTTTTGCAGCCAGACAAGGGCGCCCCCACCTTCCGAAAGTTGGGAGGACGGAGGCATTCTGAAGTCGATTCTTTCCATGCAACGCCCATAGGCGTAATGTTAAATTCCGAAAATGTTGGGGGACGCGTCCCCCCGTCCCCCCATGTGGTGGAGCCCCTGCAATTGCAGCATCTGTAAAATTGAACTGACTAGATAATGCTGATAAGGTTGTTAATTCAAAAGAATTGTGTTTGCGTTTTTAGAAAACAACCGTTATCATTCGCAATATTCCGATCTTCGGGATGCTTTATGTAATACAAACAACTTTAAAACAACAAATTGCTGTCGGGGAGTTACATTGCTCGCTGGGATTGCTTAGTAGATAACGTGCTGTTTTAATTGCTGTTTTAATTGCTGTTTTAATTGCAATTACCGAGGATTAAGTCATAAATACGATTAGGATCCAATCCATGGTGCATGCTTGCGGTTTTGTATCGAATGCTATCATAATGACCTGCTGCTAAGCTGTACGAATATTTTGTTTTCTGCACTGCAGTGTTTCCGGCTGCATACCATGCAACTTTTCCCCATAAATGAGCATAGAAGTGAATCTGCATGTCTAGTGAAATAGTGCTGTGTCTCTATAGCTTGAACGTATGTTCATCAAACATTCATCTGCATTCTGAACATCATGACAAATGTCACACCACACATGTCGGGACGGGTTTCCTGGTATACGGGTAATGCTATTGAATGGAAATAAGGATCGTTTTCCTTAAAATGTCCGCGGATGCCATTTGTTTTAACGTTGTTGCTGATGCGTACTCACTGTCCGTGCTGTAAGCTTGTCCGACACGGACATGTAACTGCACGTAAATGGCAAGGCATGTGTACAAATGTGCAATGATGTTCAACTTACAATGTAACACTACATTTGAGGTAGCAATTCATTATTTCGCATGTAATCCATGATGAATGTGAGGAATTTGAGGATTTAGTATAAATTCATAAATGTTGCATGTCAGAGATTGTGCATGACATCTAATGCAAATTTGCTAAGTTTAATGGCGGTGCTGCAATCAATGAGAACATACTGAAGTTAGATCAAGCTCTAGCAGTTTATCGCCCCAGTTTACTAAAGGCGTTCATCTCCCGTTCTCCCGGTCTATCATTGAACTACTTCGTTTGATTTATTATCAACTGGCTCGATTTCAATGGAACCGACTGCTTTTCTCGGAACACGTGTTAGTGTATCTAGTTTTGAAGTAGCAGTGGAGATATATAACAGTGAAGAATAAAAGAACATGCAATAGTCATATACAGGCAAATATGCCACTGCTTTTGCCATAAAGACATGTCACTGATTTTGTAACTATGTACGTGTTCCATTCTTAGGTTAAGACCATTACAATTTACCTATATGTTCTATGGCCGTCGTGGCTACATAGGCCTTCGGTTACTATCCAAGCAGTTGTTTCTCGTTTAGCTCATAAACTCCGTCCTCTAGGAAGCCTGCAGATGATACGCTAAATTGAACATAGCTGTATGTACACAGTACCCCTCGGTATTTATACCCAGTCTTTAGTTGTGGAGAAGGTGACCTCAGGTCTGGCATAACTACTGATGTTTATTTACCCTCCGTACATCTAATGTCTTCTCCATTGCGTCAGCATATGCCACATGGTATGGCAACTATGGAAAGCAGCTGCGTAACATTATTTCGTAATATCGCAACTCTGTTTCTGTGTCAGCGCAGCTTTACAAGCAACAGGTCATACATGATATAAACATACATAAACCCAAAAACACTAGCGATTGCGGGAATAGCCACGGTGACGAAAGTAGCATGGGCGTAATTACCACCACCGGGTACACTGGGTACACTGTACCTAGTAAAATTTAAAAAACCCACATTTGACTGGGTAGGTACTGTACCCAGTACAAATTGAAGACTCCAGCCTGCATTTATTTAGTTTCAAATGTGTCGAGAAGTCAATAGGGATACCAAAGCAAAAACACAAGTTTTTTCTTCAAATATAACAAAATATCAAGGAAGCCTTCAAATTTAGTAACAACCAAACGTAGGTGCGTTCACTTTGCATTGATACAGAATATGCTGGATTGAAAAAATTGAAAGACTGTTAAAATGATTCAGATGGGAAGACAGGCTATGTATACAAATAACTACATAACCTTCTGTGCTATATCTACCTCCGCTGTAGGTTGTTATTGGGTGCTTACTATACCTATATAATATATATAATGTAATGGATTTTATCCATTATATATAGTAAATATAATGGATTTTATGCATTATATTTTTGAGAAGAGATATGCAATTATTCAGTATTTTCTATGAAGTTATCTCTGCCAACCCACTCCCCCAGGTGTCACTCAAAACAATTACATAAACTGTATGATGTAATTCACCTATATTGCTCATATTGTTTGCCAGCCAGTGCCAGTTCAGACATAGCCATGTTCATAGATGCGGGCCGACAAAGGCTTGAGGCTCGACTATTTTGCCACTGTTGTTATTGTGCCAGAGATAACTCAATACACCATTTTTTTTATAAAATAGAATGACATGTCATTTCTGCTGATATGTATGTTAGAGGTGCAGCATGTATTTTTTCTTCTTCTTTTCAAATTAAGCAGTTATGGTGGATATTTGAGGCGACAGTAGTTTTCCTTACGTTCCCGCTACGAAAACAGATCAAGAAGGTATTGATAGCCTACCACATAATGTAACGAGCACTGAGCAGTGGCGTATGCAGGGGACATGGGGGCCATGCCCCTCCCCCTTTGCGCCGAAGGCGCCTCTCCGGGCCGAGGCGTCCCTCCGGGCCATTGAGTCATTCCACGAGCGCCCCTGTCATTCCATTTCCCCTCCCTTTGGCGCCGATGGCGCCCTTACCGGGCAATAGGCGCCCATGGGCGTAGCCGCCTTTACGTGCGGTACGGAATGTCCGTACCATTTTTAGCCGGCGCTGAAGGCGCCACCCCCCCCCCCCCCCCCACCATACGTTTTTTTAAGATGCAATTTGCGCCCCCGAATAGTACATGCGCCCTTGGGCATTAGGTTATGATAATTCCTAGATGTAAATCGCGCCGTAGGGACAGGAAAGGCGCCTTGAAAGTCAGACATTAGGCGCCTCTAGAGGCAAATGCCACCCTCCCCCCCCCCCCCCATGGAGCGGAACCGGTGGCCTCTAAACCGGACAATAAGCGCCCGTACAAACAAATACCGTGTGATGTCGCCTCCAGGCCCCAACGCCAATGTTTAGTACCATTACGTGGCGCCCCTGTAGGCGCCCCTGCTGCCGCTGGAGCCGGGGCACCCCGGTATAGGCGCAACTACAACAACATAAAGCTTTTATGTAGGCCGTGCCATCGGCATTAGGGAGACTCGACAGCCCATCAGTTCCCAAGTATGCAGCTGTATAAAATAGAGTTAAAATCAATATATACAAAATGTATAAATGTAAAAAACCTCAGCACTAGATATTTAAGTGGCTTAACCCTCGCCCTACGGGGGGGGGGGCTGACAGCCCCCCCCCCGTTTTTTCTTGAATAATTTTTTACACACGCGGTGCATCTTGCTGACATTTTCGGTAGCTGAGTTTACAACAATTATGCGTATGCTGTACAAATTTAATTGACATTGGTTAAGTAGTTTGGGAGATAATAATGTTTTGATGACGTCATGTTGGTAAAAAATGAGAAATATTTGAAAAATCGTAGAAAACAGAGTTTTAAACCAAATTGCAAACGCAATTCACCAAAAATACAAATGGCATTCTCTTTCAAATGGAAATCTCGGATTTGCAAAATTTTGGGTTTTTGACCCCTAATTTTTTTAGAAAAATCCCCACAAAATCAAAATTTTCAAAGATGTTAGAAAAACCAGAATATATGTGAGAGAACTGAGTATGGACAATACCCATGCCAAATTGCAAAGCAATATCTTCATTTTTGACTGAGTGATGGCTCCCTAAGTGTAAGAAACTGATGACGTCATTTTTTAAAATAACTTTTTTTGACTTTTTTGACAAGATACGAACAAATAATTACCTTTTCTGTATTTCTGAGCCAAAATTGGTCTAGGAACATGCATTTTATTTACATTTATCAATTTCTAATTTTGAGGTTTTCTAAAGAGCAAAACCGCTGTTCTGGATGTGGTAAATCCGAGGTCATTCACTTGACCTGGAAGGTCACCCGTTGACCTAAAATCGCATACTGTTAGATTCCTCTGATGACAGGCAACATGCTGGTTCTTACCGCATTGCTCCAAGTTGCTTGGTTTGGAAGTTAACAGTTTGGAAGCCTGTCAGGCCCCCCGTAGGGCGAAGGTGAAAAAAGCTTCCGTAGGGCGAGGGTTAACCCTCGCCCTACGGGGGCGGGGGGGGGGGGTCCTAAAACGAACCCCTTGAGGTTTTTCCTGAATAACTTTTTACCTATACTTTAATCTTGAATAACTTTTTATCTTGCTGAAATTCTCAGTAGCTGAGTTTACAACAATTATACGCATCCTATCGAAATTTGAAGTGTATACGACCATTAGATCGTTACCTATGACCTTTTTGTCAAGGTCATGTCAGACCTCAAAGAGCCATTGACCTGACCATGAAGGTCACCAGCTAACCTGGATTCTCAAAATGGGATGCCTTTGGATTTGCCTTATGGCAGGCACCATGTTACTGTTTATGGTGTCTCTCTATCTCTCTCCGTTCGGAAGTTATACTAAGCGCCCTGTGCAATTGCTATTTTTGAACGTGGTCGATCTTAGGTCATTCACTTGACCTGGAAAGTCACCCGTTGACCTGAAACATACAAATCGCATACTGTTAGATTCCTCTCATGACAGGCAACATGGTGGTTCTTACCGCATTGCCTTATGTTGCTTGGTTTGGAAGTTAACGGCGGCCAAAATTACGTTAACCTGCGGGGGGGGGGGGGACAGATTCTGCTCCCCCCATAGATCTCGAGAACCGCTCGGTTGATTTCGATGGGAGAAAAAGCCATTCGATTAGTCATGACAAGATCTCTCTTTTTGGACCCCGACATTTTTGTTTTGTTCAAAAATGGGGGCCAGGGGGCAAAAAGTACGAAAATTTGGGGTGTTTTTTGAAAGGTCATTGCCGCCATGTGGCTTGACCGATTTCCATGCCCCAAACGTATTTGAGCTTCAAATGTACTGGTATTTAATATATCAAAGGACAAAAAACAAAACAAAAAATCATAGGCGTATTCAGGGAATGTAAAATGGGGGATTTTCTGAAAAAATATGTGCTTTTCGTGATTGTTTGGGACGACATGAACGTCACATGTAGGCATTATATGCTGTAATTTGTTAAATTTAATACATTGCGCATAGGCGGATCAAGGAAAAAACATGGGGGCACCATGCGCGTAACGCTTTTATCATCTTACTGATTTGAAGTTGGACCTAATTTGAGGGTGGGTATCGCCTCCCATTTGTTTAATCCTGAGTGCGCCTCTGCCCCAAAAATATGTACCATGGCTGGAACCGCCTCTGCCGGACCGATTTTTTTTCTCTAAATTTTTTGACACAACACGCACCATTCAATTTTGGGGAAGTCACAAATTTTCAGTTCGTTAGGCCTAACGGTTTAGAAGCGGCAAGTGAAAAACCACCGGGGGGGGGGCGAATCTGCCCCCCGCAGGGAATAGAGTTAACAGGGGTCTTTTTAGGACCCCCCGCCCCCTGTAGGGCGAAGGTGATAAAAGGGTCCCGTAGGGCGAGGGTATTTTTTTTTTGGGGGGGGGGGGGGTATTTTAGGACAGGACTGAGCGTTTGTGGTCAGCCAGTGCACCCAGTAACTTTGAGCTCGTGGCTACGCCCCTGGATAGAAGTAACCCTACCAACGAACAATGACGACATCGCCTCTGTGTAATTCCCATCGCCTCTGTGTAAATCCCCAGAAGCCCATGCCTGTTTGTTGCGAGTTGCGACACTGCTTCTCCCGACACTGATCCCGGCGTGTGGCTGTGTGCCTCTCTCATCACATGGTGATCGTCCCAGCATATCACGCTGGGTGAACTCACCGTCAAAGCGAGTTCGCTCATGACCTCACCGTCTGACATGTGAGTTGTGACTCCACCGGACGAGTTGGCTCTTTACATCACTCACATTGCAACACGATCGCTAAATCCGCCGCCCCTGAGCGGGTGATCGTAAATTATCGTGATGTGATTGTTTGTCCATACGGATGACGGCGGCTTCCGCATGGGAAAATGCAGGTGGTTGAGAACACATTTCGGATGCTTATCTCATTTGAAAGGGGTATGGCGGGGTTGGAGAGGAAATAGGCATGAGCATGGCGCTCCTCACTTTTGTGGCAATATTTTTCCAGACAAAAAAAGAACATCAGCAATATTATGTTATAATATTCACAAAGCTTCGCATAAAGGATCATTTAGCTCGAAGGATAATGCACACTTGAGTGTACTGAGTGTGAGTAGGATGTACACTGAGAGTGAGAGTAATGAACACTGAGTGAACTGAGTGTGAGTAGGATGCACACTGAGAGTGAGAGTAAAGAACACTGAGTGAACCGTTCCTACTTATCGGTCCCTGCACGGCTGTTTAGTGGCAAAACAATAACTTCCAATGTTCTACTGTAAGCAGATATGTGCCATGGCCAAAAAATAGGATCCAAGATCCACAAGATCCCACGACAAACTGATTTTCCAGGATCCAGGATCCATAGGATCCCGCGAATAATTTCCTTCCGGGATCCAAGATCCATAGGATCCCACGAAAAATAATTTACCAGGATCCAAGATCTACAGGATCCCACGACAAAATGATCCTGTGGGATCCAGGTCCATCAATATCCCAGATCTTGGATCCTAGGGATCCTGGATCCCGGATCTTTTTGGATCTTGACACATGTCTGACTATAAGCACATTTTATTTGATTTAATTGTATTCGATTTAAGAATTATATCCATCACTTGGATACGGAATTAGGGTGCCCAGGCTCAATTTATTTATTGTTAGCCTTGTTGCTTCGTACAAATCATTCGGCATACCCGAATTGTTTCATGCTTGGCCGGTATTCTTCTCTGTGTCTTGGTGCATTCCAGCTGAGTATCACTCAATGAACAATGAACATGTCAATGAACATGTTTGTCGGCTTTTCCCCATATATATTTTTAGTAATTCTATTGCACTATGTTTGGCCACTGGCCAGCAAAGTTAGGTTTTTATATTATTTATCAACTTAACCCGGACCTCATCGATGAAACCCGCGGCAACGGATGCCAGAGATCCGTGACAAGGCCCGTGTACTACAATGTAAAAGTGATGATGGCCTGCAGAATGCAGTGCAATTGGAATAAATTATCCGTGTCTGAAAGCGACCATGTCGAATAATGCATACAAATATGCTGTCACAACCGGATAGTAGTGACCGTATGGTAGTGGACAATGCCATAATTCCTGGCGTTATATATATATATATATATATATATATATATATATATATATATATATATATATATATATATATATATATCACTTATTTTTACGTCAGCTGACTCTGCTTATCATATCCCGCATGTTTAGCAGTCTAGCTGAGACTGACGTCACTAGGGGTGACCTATACAATGCACTATTCCGAAGAAAGAAAACACTCATAACCTGTTCCACGGACCTTAAAAAGAGACTTGGCATATCGCTTTTGGTCCTCCTTTCCAAAAAAAAACCTATCACCTCGAAAAAAAAACGCAACCTTGCACAAATGCATTAATAGCAATGGTAGGGCGCCACAAGTGGTCGCTCGCCCCTCTATTTATTCTCAATAACTTCCGATCCGCTTCAGTGACATCGATCAGGTTTGGTAAGCTGGTAGAACGATTCATTTGAAACATTTTGACACCAGAAGAAGTGCCAGATCAGGTCAGGTCACCGAGTAATGACGTCACAGCTAAAAGTCTGTGCAACGGTTTTTGAGCTGATAGATGCCCTCGTGCTACTTTATTAATTATTATGATCACTTGGCGTTAGCAATGGATCAATACGGTCATCAGTGGTGGATCCAGAGGGGAGGGGGCATGCCCCCATCCCTCTTGAGCCTCGAAGGGGCCCAATAGCCCGAGGGGCCCCATAGCCGATGGAAGTGACTCGAAACGAATTTCACCCCGTTTTCAAACAAATCGCAGGTAAATTTGCCCACTCTGACCTCCAGAGGGCCCATTCTGGCCTCCAGAGCCCACTCTGGTCTCCGTAGGGGCCACTTCGGCCTCCAGAGGGCCCATTCTGACCGCCAGAGGGCCCACTCTGACTGCCAGAGGGCCCATTCTGACTTGAAGAGGGCCCATTCTGGTTTGTAGAGGCCTATTTTAGCATGTGAAAGGCATATTTTTAACACTAAAAGGGTCCATTCTAGCCTACATTTGTCTTCAAGGTCAAAAGGGCCCACCAAGGCTTGAGGGGCCCACTAAGGCCTGAGGGGGGCCACCAAGGCCTGTGGCACCACTTTGCTACGCGGTCCCCTCCTTGACCGAATCCTGGATCCACCACTGACGGTCATTATATAACTGCTTTGAGCCAGATACAACATGGCTCAGGAAGTCAGAATGGGCCCTCAGGAGGTCAGCACTGGCCCACTGGATGCCAGAGTGGGCCCTCTGGAAGGCAAATAGTGGTCCTCTGAAAACCACAGAGGTGCTATCTGGAAGGCAGAGGGGCCCTCTGGAAACCAGATGGGCCTCTGGAGGCCAGATCGGGTTCTCTGGAGGTCAGAGTAGGCCCTCTGGAGGCCAGAGTGGATCTCACGGAGGCCAGATAAGTCCTCTGGAGCCTAAGGAGCCTTTGGCTGGTCTGGGAGTGCCCAGACTCTGGTCTGAGGGCCCTATACTAGGTAAGATGACCCCTGGTCCCAGCCAGCCTGAGGGGTCCCAGGCCGGGTCTGAGAGGACCCTCAAACCAGAGTCTGGGCACTTCCAGACCAGCAAATGGCTCCCTAGGCTCCAGAGAACCCATCTGGAGCTCTGGAGCCTAGGGAGCCATGAAGCCCACTCTTGCCTCCATGAAGCCCACTCTTGCCTTCATGAGGCCCACGCTTGCCTCCATGAGACCCACTCTTGCCTCCATGAGGCCCACTCTGGCCTCCAGAGGGCCTACTCTGACCTCCAGAGGACCCGCTCTGACCTCCGGAGACCATCTGGCCTCCAGAGGCCCATCTGCCTTTCAAAGGGCCCAGCTGGCTTCCAGATGGCCCTTCTGTGCTTTTCAGAGGACTACTATTTGCCTTCCAGAGGGCCCACTCTGGCATCCAGTGGGCCAGTTCTGACCTCCTGCGGACCTATTCTGACTTCCTGAGCCATGTTGTATCTGGCTCAAAGCAGTTATATTTTATTATGACCGTCAGTGGCGGATCCAGGATTCGGTCAAGGAGGGGACCGCGTTGCAAATTTGGCTCCCCAGGCCTTGCTGGCCCCTCAGGCCTTAGTGGGCTCCCTCAAGCCTTGGTGGCCTTTTTTTACCTTGAAGACAAATGTAGGCTAGAATGGACCCTTTTAGTTAAAAATATGCCTTTCACATGCTAAAATGGGCCTCTACAAACCAGAATGGGCCCTCTTCAAGTCCGAATGGGCCCTCTGGCGGTCAGAGTGGGCCCTCTGGAGGCCGAAGTGGCCCCTACGGAGACCAGAGTGGGCTCTGGAGACCAGAATGGGCCCTCTGGAGGTCAGAGTGGGCAAATTTACTTGCGATTTGTTTGAAAACGGGGGGAAATTCGTTTCGAGTCACTTCGATCGGCTATGGGGCCCTCTCGGGCTATTGGGCCCCTTCGAGGCTCAAGAGGGATGGGGGCATGCCCCCTCCCCTCTGGATCCACCACTGATGACCGTATTGATCCATTGCTAACGCCAAGTGATGATAATAATTAATAAAGTAGCACGAGGGCATCCATCAGCTCAAAAACCGTTGCACAGACTTTTAGCTGTGACGTCATAACTCGGTGACCTGACCTGACCTGGAACTTTTTCTGGTGTCAAAATCCTTCAAATGAATCGTTCTACCAGCCTACTAAACTTCAGCGATATCACTGAAGTGGATCGGAAGTTATAGAGAATAAATAGAGGGGCGAACGACCACTTGTGGCGTCCTGCCATTGCTATTAACCCTATTCCCTGCGGGGGCAGATTCTGCCCCTCCCGGTGGTTTTTCACTTGCCGCTTCTAAACCGTTAAGCCTAGCGTCCTGAAACTTTGTGACTTTTCCCAAAATTGAATGGCGCGTGTTGTGTCAATACAAAAAAAAATCGGTCCAGCAGAGGCGGTTACAGGCTCCTGTTTTTGGGAGGGTGTTACGAATGCCTTTTTGCGGCGCATACTTCCTTCGTGGCTTGCAGTGCAATACATGCGTCAGAAACAATTTCAATGCAATATGCATCATAGATACTGGGATTGTGCATATTTTTGGGGCAGAGGCGCACTCAGGATAAAAAAATGGGAGGCGATACCCACCCTCAAATTAGGTCCAACTTCAAATTAGTAAGATGATAAAAGCGTTACGCGCATGGTGCCCCCATGTTTTTCCTGGATCCGCCTATGCGCAATATATAAAATTTAACAAATTACAGCATATAATGTCCACATGTGACGTTCATGTCGTCTCAAACAATCACGAACAGCACATATTTTTGTTTCCAGAAAATCCCCCCATTTTACATTCCCTGAATACGCCTATGATTTTTATTTTGTTTTTTGTCTTTTGATATATTAAAGACCAGTACATTTGAAGCTCAATAACGTTTGGAGCACGGAATTCAGCTGAGCCACATGGCCGCAATGACCTTTCAAAAAACACCCAAAATTTTCGGATTTTTTGCCCCCTGGCCCCCATTTTTGAACAAAACAAAAATTTCGGGGACCAAAAAGAGAGATCTTGTCATAACGAATCGAATGGCGTTTTCCCGATCGAAATCGACCTAGCGGTTCTCGAGATCTCTCGGGGGGGGGGGGGGGGGGGTAGAATCTGCCCCCCCCCCCCCCCCCCCCCCCCCTGCAGGTTAACGTAATTCTGGGCGCCCGCAGGGAATAGGGCTAATGCATTTTTGCAAGGTTTCGTTTTTTCGAGGTGGTAGTTTTTTTTTGGGGGGGGGGGGGAAGAGGACCAATAGCGATGCGCCCAAGTCTCTTTTTAAGATCCGTGGAACAGGTTCTGATTGTTTTGTTTTTGGATTTTCGGAAAAGTACATTGTATAATGTATAGGTCACCCCTAACGTCACGTTTGTTTTACACCAACTACAACTTGCCCATTAACACTCTGTAGCTTAAAGGGACACTCCCACCTTCCCAAAAGTTGTCAAATGTACGCCGTTTGTGGTGCAAAATATGAAGTCATTGCTGCCGAACACGATTATGACATTTGTTTCTCGCAAACAGTGCTCAATTTCATAAAAAGTTAAGTTTTAATATTTGGGTTGATGACGTCATATTGAGCTCCAGAGAGCCATACAGAAATCCTTTACGCTGCCAAAGTATGGCACACTTATTTCGAGACAATTCTGGCGCTTTGAATACAAAACAAACCAGTTACCAAACCATTTGAAACACGCAAATATCTCCAAGGTTTACCTTAACACAAGTCGACTATCATCACCATTGGGTAAAGAGAGACGACGTCATCGGCTTTAAACCCCTATTCAAATACACGTGGGGTTTATTTGTTACAATTGTCACGACCAAACTCGAATTTCTTTTCGAATATACCTATGTGTTTTTTTAACTGCTACCCTACTTAATTTCAAAGCAAATCCAACAACATGGCTATCTCAACTCAAAACTAATGTTAAGGTGGGAATGTCCCTTTAACCCTCGCCCAGGTAGGGGGATGCCACCCCCTCGGTTTTTCTGGAATAACTCGCGTAGTTTCTAACTGATTGCGATGAAACTGTCAGTACCTTGGAAAAATTTGACACATAATCTGAAGAAAAAAAAAGAATTTCTAACCCACATGACCTGTGACCTATGACCTGTTTCTCAAGGTCATGTCAGGCGCAACTGGCGTCCCGCAGATCGATGCTTGTAACTTGTGCAGTTTCCGAGTGTTTGTTGTTCAGGAGCATATGCAAAGGTGTTTCCAGGTGACAGTTGTAGTTTCCACTGAGATTGTGACCTCGATTGACCTTTTCAGAGGTCAACTGAGGTCATTGACCTCCGATGACCTCAGATGACTTTTTTGGGCTTCTGGCGGTTTCTAGGACAATTTGTGACGCTGATTTCAAATTTGGGATCAATTGTATATAATTATATGTTCCATTGGGGTCATGCGCATCTACATTCCACAGGTCAACCGAGGTCACTGACCTCAGATGACCTGACATGACCTTTTTTGAATTTTGCCGTTTTTAGGACATTTTGTGACGTTGATTACGAATTTAGCACCTATTAAGCATTATGATATGCTCATTCACGATTTTAGCTCGATAAAATTCAATTCATACGCATTTTCAATTTTGATGACATTTGGGTCATTGACATGACGTCAGAGGTCCCCTAATGACCCAAGACCTTAAAATCAGATATCAGCGGCTTCCTCTCGTCACAAGTAACACGCTCGTCTTTGAATCGAAGCTCTAGCTCAGTTAGGGGCGAAACTATAAGGGGGGTCGTACCACCCCCACCCCTACCCGAACACGTAGTGATTTTGCCCTACCCGGGCGAGGGTTAATGCCAACGTGAAACGTCCGAGTATCTTCCCGCGTCACATTCCTAACACAGTCATGGAAGTGGAACATACCGTACCCACTACTCATCCGTCACACCCGAGCCCCATCCACTACTCATCCGTTACACCCGAGCCCCATCCCCGTGTCATTCATCACACCCGAGCCCCATCCACTACTCATCCGTCACACCCGAGCCCCTCCACTACTCATCCGTCACACCCGAGCCCCCATCCCCGTGTCATTCGTCACACCCGAGCCCCACCCCCGTGTCATTCCTCACACCCGAGCCCCATCCCCGTGTCATTCCTCACACCCGAGCCCCATCCCCGTGTCATTCCTCACACCCGCACCCCACCCCCGTGTCATCCGTCACACCCGAGCCCCATCCCCGTGTCATTCCTCACACCCGAGCCCCATCCCCGTGTCATTCCTCACACCCGAGCCCCATCCACCACTCATCCGTCACACACGAGCCCCATCCCCGTGTCATTCCTCACACCCGAGCCCCATCCACTACTCATCCGTCACACCCGAGCCCCATCCCCGTGTCATTCGTCACACCCGAGCCCCACCCCCGTGTCATTCCTCACACCCGAGCCCCATCCCCGTGTCATTCCTCACACCCGAGCCCCATCCCCGTGCCATTCCTCACACCCGAGCCCCACCCCGTGTCATCCGTCACACCCGAGCCCCATCCATTACTCATCCGTCACACCCGAGCCCCATCCCCGTGTCATTCCTCACACCCGAGCCCCATCCCCGTGTCATTCTTCACACCCGAGCCCCATCCCCGTGTCATTCCTCACACCCGAGCCCCATCCCCGTGTCATTCTTCACACCCGAGCCCCATCCCCGTGTCATTCCTCACACCCGAGCCCCATCCCCGTGTCATTCCTCACACCCGAGCCCCATCACCGTGTCATTCCTCACCCCCGAGCCCCATCCCCGTGTCATTCCTCACACCCGAGCCCCATCCCCGTGTCATTCCTCACACCCGAGCCCCACTGCCCACACACCACGTGTCAGTGGAGGACGACCCGATCTTGAGGCGCCACGGTTTGAACAGATGCTGGTGCTCAGTTGTTATAATGACATTATAGCAGCAGCAGCGGAGACCACCCATGGCATCACCCGGCTCTGCTGAATTCGTCTCGCTCCGCGCCGATGCCCGCGGGCATCCGAGCAGCGGCTTGTATGCCCGGCATGCTGCAGGGCAGGCGGCGGCCTTGGTGTCGGCTGGGGCGGAAGCCGGGGCGGTGTCGCCTCTGATGGGACCGGGCGGCACGGCGGCTCATTACGGTTCATGCGAGAGATGGAGGATGGTGCGTCAAGGTCAGAGTCCGCCCCCACCCCCGCCCGGAGGCGTCACGTGCAGACAGCTGATGGAGCTGCAGCCGCCGAGCTGCGGCAGCTCAGCTGACTGGCCGCCGGGCAGCAGAATCGCGATGTCTAACCGCCATACCGCCTGGGGCGTTACGGGCGTTTAATCATCACTGGCTTTGGTTGGCCTGCTCATTGTGCTACATTTTTGGGGAACTTGTTGATCGAAGCTACTCAGTCTTTTACCCCCAAGAGGGCTCATATCCCATGCTGTATGTACCATCCGGCTGGAAGTTAACAGCTTAAAGGAAATAGTTCACCTTCAACATTAGTTTTAAACTGAGATAGCAGTTTTGTAGCCCGTGTTGGGAAACCCCTATCTGCAAGTTTGCTTGACTGAAAAGACTTTCCAGCCGAATATATTTGATTTTTTCACGAAGGAATGCGGTGCTGGCGAAATAATGTTGTAGTGGTTCTAGCCCGGGCAGAGGTTAAACCATCAGCCAATCAGCTTGCAGCTGGTGCTAGCAAGCGAACCGCCGGCCGCCGGTTGGCACATCTCCAATGCGAGTCTATCCTTACGCGACTACTTTCGAATCTGATTGGCTGAACCATTTGTTTACATTCGCGTGACGTCAGGACTCTGACTCAGAGCGTATGCATATAGTTTTATAAACAATACAAATGTACGACCTGATGTCCTGAATCGGTGCGATATAAGGCCACTTTTGACAATATACAAATAAATTGTATTAAAAAATATAATCAAATCGTGTTTGGTAAACAAATTCCAAGGTGAACTATTTCCTTTAAAGGGAATGTTTCACCTTTCTGAAAGTTGTCAAATATATGCTGGTTGTAGTCGAAAATATGAAGTAAGTGTGCTGAAAACGATGGTGATACTTTTCTCTCGAAAAGTCACTTAACTTTATACAAATTAAGTTGTTTTTATTTGGAATGATGACGTCATTATTTAGCCATAGACCGCGCTGGTTGGCTGACAAAGTGGGATTGGCGGAAAAAGTCGCTGTCAGCCAATCAGCGGCGGCACTAGCCTAGACCCCATTTTGCAAACTATACATTGTATTGCTTAAAAACGGCTAAGTTTTGGAGAAAATGACCTTAGTATTTTCGACATTTCAATAACGGTCAAAGATAATGGCTACCTCAGTTCAAAACCAATACAAAGGTGAAACATTCCCTTTAACGTAGCACGCCACTAATGCTGACGGGGAGACCCCGGGGGTTTGGGGACTTGCCAAAGTGGGAATACTGGCACTATATCTACCCCTCGTGCGACCCCTCTCACCTCCTCTGGTTTGTTCCCGCCTGGGCACTCCCTCCCTCCTGACCCAGCAGTGGTTCAGGTGCCCTCCGTCGGACGGTCCCGGGCATTTGGGGATTCCGGTGGTCGGGGGACTAACCATAGTGTAACACTGCCACTAAACTTACCCCGCGTGATGCCTTTCCCTGTTGTCCTGTACATACTCGCCTGGTGCTTTACTGTTTTCCGCCCCAGTTGTGGCTCGAGAAGCTTCCATCGGACGTTCCGGCGGTACATTTGGCTGCACCATTGCCCTTGGCTGCAGACTACCGCGGGATCTGCGCAGTGGCTTTTGCAGCTCTCTATGTCACTTCGCGGGATCGGTGGACTGCCCCGGTCACGCCGGGGTCCGTGTTTGTGGGAATTTCCAGAGAGCTGTCGAGTTTGGACGAGGCTTCTGCAGCCGTTGGGGTCTCACGGAACATGTGGTCCGTGCATTGGGTCGCGGTTGAATTCGTGCTCTCTGCTCAGAACCAGAGTCAGTGGTCTCCCGGTCTGCAAGGCCGAAGATGGCGTCCTCGTGGCGTAAACATTTATTACAGTTCAGTATGGGTCTGTTCCATGTGTTAAGTGTTGTCGTTATACTTATGTTCTTACACTTCTAGAATACGCACACGCGATATTTTGGGCTGACTAACATTCAGGGGTCTGGGAACAGGGTGCAGCAGGGGCGCTTGCCCCCCCCCCCCCAACATCTGGACGGGGGGCGGGGGGGGGGGAACTTTGGCGTGGCAGAAATTTCCCTAAAAATGAGCTCTTTCAATTTTCTTCACAAAAAGTTATATAAAATATGAAACCTCCTTGTCACTTTCATTTTTTAATGGTTCCCTTTTATAGCATGTCATATAAATATTAGTATATAGCTTTGCCTTTATGGGAGCATCGTATACCTTTCTTTTCCTTCCTTTTCCTTTTTCCATTATGTTCTATGATATATAATGGACAACTTTGGTAGCAGTACATTTGATAGCAGTTGTCTGCTTGGCGCGTCGTCGTTAAAATGACGCACTGACGACGATAAACATCTGCTGCATTTTGTTTATAAGTTTATCCCACGTCAACGTTACGGATGTGGTCAAACTGGCGTGCGGCCCTCTGCAGTCCTCTCTGTCTCTGCCGACGGGGCGGCAATTGCAAGCAAGAGTTATCGTAAATGTCGTAGGTTACCGTGATACGGTGATGAAGCGGTCGGTGCAGCCCACACTGGTGGGCTTCTTCAAGAAAGAAAGAAAAAACGTCAGGCGTCAGGTACGAGTATTTTACCAGACGAAAGGCGGATTTACAAAGGCATACGGTTCATAGTAAGAAACGGGGGGTGGCATGATCCCCACTTTTACATTTTTGTTTTGTTATGTCAACCCGCGCTGTGCCGGGGGCGGGGCGTTTAGACGACCCCTCCCCACCTAAGGTTTTTCGAGGATAGCGAAAAACCGGCGGCACGCCGTTTTTGCCGTTTCAAAAACGGCGCACGGCGCACAGCGCCGCTGTTCAGCCGCCGTTTTTGGCACACCTGTGTGGGCATATATTACCCACATTGTGTGCAATTCTTGACTACGGGTCATCTCAGGTCAGGTCACGTGACCACACCGCCAAAGAAGTTTGCGGTCGTACCACAGCCACAGTTTTTGGCCGATCGGTTTCAAACTTACTGGATTTATTAAGGTTATAGGTACCTACAATTCAAATATCTAATATTTTGTATATCGGTGACCTCTAAGGTCGGGTCAATTTCGTGACCTCCCATTATAAGTCAATGGGGAAATATTCCAAAGTTTTCTATTCCGAGGATACGCATGATATCAGTCCAATTCCTTCTGGATCATGTTATCATAGGCTATTATTGATGATCCAGTTGCAATTTTTGTTCAGTAACCCCTACAGGGTCAGTCGAGGTCAGCTGAGGTCACCAACACTTTTTGTGTCAATAACTCTAGATATGAAGGTAAAGAAGGAAACCGGCACCAATGTGTTTGCCTCGTCGAGACACGTCTCCAAATATGCAACATCACCTACTTGGGTCGCCACTTGACCTTGACCTGAGGTCAAAGTTATGTATAAGTTGACCTAAACTGGTCCAAATGAATGTGATAAGTTATTACAAAGTAACAAGTTATTTGCGAACAACATTTTGCCAAAACATAATCCGTTTGACCTTTAATGACTTCTGGAGCCTAAACTATTGACTTGAGCTAAAATTTGATGACATTTTTGTGATTGGATATTTCAAGAGCTTCTTTCGATTGCTTTTTCGGTTTGTTCCTAGCTATCATAGTTCTCGAGATATTTTGGGGTTTCTGGAGCGATGTCCTAAAACTGGAAAATCTGACCTCTGGTGATCTCAATATTGACCTGAACCAAAACATGTTGAAATAGTTTCAAAATTATTTTTGATGAGCTTTCGAACCGTGTTTTCGGTTTTTCAATGATACATTTTTAGAACGAAAAGGTGCACCAAGATGAGAAGGCAAACACAAATTGTTTCGCCCCCCCCCCCCCCCCCCAACTTTAAAATCGTTCCCGGGCCCCTGCTAACGTGTATTATTTTAATTATAATGGAAAGAAACTGGCAGGCTGCTGATTTTGGTCACACTTGAGTAACGGATCAGTACAAGGCCAACTGCCATTTATATTCCTGACGTCACTATTGTACGCAGTAGCCAACCACGTGCACCACGGGCGGTTGTTACAGAGCTATTTTAATCACGCTACAGTTAAAAAGTGGCGCCTACGCCGACTTAGCAATCGAATACACAACCTCCCACGAATTAGCGGTCTGCAAGTTAAATCGGATTACCTGCATCCTACGTGTTTCCGACCTGGCAAAGAGCGCAAGGTGTTTGCTCACGTGACATTTGCGGACATAGGTTTTTATATTCACCAGTATGCTCAGACCGCAACGAACCACGCCTCCGTGGACGAACCACGCCGCAGACGGCAGACGGTTTTTATTATTCCCAAGCATTTCGCAATCTCCCTCTCTCTGCTATCATCATTGGCGATCAGCCTTCTACCATGAATGGTGGTTGCATGAGTAGACGGTAAAGTAACCGCTGCACTGTCGTAGAGGTTAAACTGCACTTCGATTTGTCACAGAGCAAGAGAATGTCTATGGAGTTCAATGTAGTGCTAATCCATTGTAATCTGAAGTTGACGAAAGTGGCAATTAACCCATTTGTGACCAATGTTCCCATGAACCTGCTTTGTCATTGTGCAATGTATTAGAAATAAAGATATCGTTACAGGTTGCAAAGCGGGACAAATGAGCTGTGAATAGTCTATCTACGTATTTTACGGATAAATATTGATCAAAGGCAATGACTCAATACAACGATATCGCCCATGATAAACTGCTTTCTGTTGTATAATTTTGAAAATTTACACTTCATCATTATCTAGAACCGGTATCGATATTGTTAGCTATATCACAACTACAAGTGATAACGTGTATGAGCGTTGTCATTTAGTAATTTTACGTCCACATAGCTGGTTCCCTGTAACTAAACATTTGTCTGTGTCTGTCTTCAGATGCAGTGGCTGTGGAACATGTGGAACCAGAACGGCAGCATCCAGTCGGACCAGCCGCAGCCGAAGCCGTCCTTCGTCAGTCTGAAGCAGCAGCTGGCCTCCTCCGCCGGCGTCAACCGACTGCGCAAGCTGGGGCCCGAGCGGGCCTTCGACCACGTCGACGTCATGAACGACGCCGGCTTGGGATTCGGTCAGTTGGACGATGCGCGGGGAGAGAGACGCTGGCTTTATAATACTAGTCTGTGTTCCCCATTGGACGTCAGTCTGTCCAGTATCAATATGCGTTTCAAATAAACCCGTGTCATCGCTAAAAATGTATTGATCAGTTTTCTCTCGGGTGAGATGTGACTCCCATTGATGACACATCACCGGAGGAGAAAGCGTCTCCCGTGCTCCTCCCCAGTCAGACAAATCACTGCCGCTATTCACCAGTATGATCGGACCGCATCTCGACTGCTGCCTAGGCCGTGGCGTCAGCTTCGTGTGGGGCAGAACCACGCCGCTGCGGTCTCCTTTGTCCGCCCTCCCAATCCCGTCAAACCGATCCACGCTAAATGGATCAACCGAAGGATCGCCACCGGAATGAACGTTTACGAAAATCCTCATCCCGTCACGCCAGGCAGGTGGGGACTAGTTAGCTCCGTTGATGGCGACAGGAGGTATGCCGCAAGCGTCGGATTAAGAGTCTCAGAAAACGAAAACCGGTGTGGTTTGGTTACAACACAAACGGAAGGATCAGCCTTCAAAGAGAATGACACTCAGTTTGCTTCTGGAAAACCCTGGCTTATTTTAAGACTGGAACATATGTGAAGTCACTTCACTGAAGTGACTCTGTACAACTGTTTCATGAACATTATTTTTCAGAACCAAGTTGTTTGTAGACCTGTTATGATCATCCGCCTAACAAGCAGAGTATGTCAGGGGTGTTACATTGCTATCGTTTGATAGCACCACCACACATGCTGTGTTTTAACTACTCGCACATTAAACAAACAGACCAAATATACCAGCTATGACGAGCCGTGATCCACACTTAGCTTGCTGCCGAAGAATTATCCCGCGACGCAGAGAAGATTCATCGCCACGATTGCTCTCGTAAAACAAATTTAGCTCGAAATAAATGATCAGTTATCAGTGACGGAATGACTGACGACTGATGACGGAACGGGTCGATCAAACGCATTGCAGCAATATTGCCTTCCAACACTTGACTGGCCATCCATCTGACTAAGACATCCCCTTGCAACCAATCGCTGTCACTAAGGGTGCGATCGGCAACATGACGAATTCGCTCTCCGACGAATGCAACGAATTCGCTCTCCAACGAATTCGCTGTCTCGTGCGTTCTGTAACAACACAATTATCCGCCAGTTTTGTCACTGCTGCGCCGTGCCATGCAGATGACGTCATGGCACACTGCAAAATAAATTAGCCCTCCCGACGACTGGTTTGGAAATTCGCGCTCCGATAGAGCGAATTCGTCGGGCGAATTCGCTCGTTTGCAGATTCGTCGTGTTGCCGAACACAAACTGAGCGAATATTCGGCGTCCGACGAATCACCGACGAATTCGTCGTGATTACGGCGAACTCGTCGTGTTGCCGATCGCACCCTAACTGACGTCACTGAACTACACCGACCATAGCCTTCGGTCATTCACAAGTCATTCGGAGTCCTAGTACCTCGTCTCGCTTGAACCATCGTGGTGCGACCTCGGCGGGCGTGACCTGACCTGTGACATTTGACACAGTCTACAGTGATCCTCACAGGTCATACACAACCGGTCACACCGCCTAGGATCCTCCATTCGTGTCGTTTCCGGTTTTCTCCCATATTTCCGTCCCCTCCTCGTGCTCCTCGTCCTCCCACGTCCGCCTCTCTACACAAGCACAGAATACCGCCTCGCCGGGCCGCCACGTCCTCCTCTCTACACAGCACAGAATACCGCCTCGCCGGGCCGCCACGTCCTCCTCTCTACACAGCACAGAATACCGCCTCGCCGGGCCGCCACGTCCTCCTCTCTACACAGCACAGAATACCGCCTCGCCGGGCCGCCACGTCCTCCTCTCTACACAGCACAGAATACCGCCTCGCCGGGCCGCCACGTCCTCCTCTCTACACAGCACAGAATACCGCCTCGCCGGGCCGCCACGTCCGCCTCTCTACACAGCACAGAATACCGCCTCGCCGGGCCGCCACGTCCTCCTCTCTACACAGCACAGAATACCGCCTCGCCGGGCCGCGGGCTGTCTGCGATCTATCACTCGGCGGAGGCAGATAGGGGAAGAATAGAGGCAGATAGAGAGACAGCCCCAAGTGTCCGCTAATGGGGCCGGTATAGCGGCACAGCAGGGCTCCCCGGCTATCCGGCCGATCCAGACGGATTATAGCCGCCTGGCAAGACATCCGGGATCATCAGCGCGTGTGGAGTCCGCCACGCACCAGCTCGCATTCCGGGCCGCCAATGCAGAGTCGAGACGTGCCGAGACGAGAGTCGAGACGTGCATTGGTCTTTGCACTGCTGCAGCTGAAGAGCTTCAGGTGACTAAAAGGTTTCTCAGACAGACAGCTGATCGGCACCACTGCCACAGCAGCTGTAGAGTTCCCTGGACCATTATTTTAGCCATACTCAATACATCGCAGCTGCTATGCTGAGTGGGGCTGCTCAAATTGGTAGTTAATTTGCACCACTGCCACTTCCTTTATAAATCGTGTTTATATAGCCTTTGCTCATGGTAAAGTAGATAAATTCGAAAATTACAAAGAGAGATATATTAACTAATATTTCACCATTGCGGCTTCATCAGAGACCATTGCGGCTCCCCCACTGCCACTTCCACTGCAGATTCAGAGACCATTGCGGCTCCCCCACTGCCACTTCCACTGCAGATTCAGAGACCATTGCGGCTCCCCCACTGCCACTTCCACTGCAGATGGGAGGCATCCTGAGACAGAGACCATTGCGGCTCCCCCACTGCCACTTCCACTGCAGATTCAGAGACCATTGCGGCTCCCCCACTGCCACTTCCACTGCAGATGGGAGGCATCCTGAGACAGAGACCATTGCGGCTCCCCCACTGCCACTTCCACTGCAGATTCAGAGACCATTGCGGCTCCCCCACTGCCACTTCCACTGCAGATTCAGAGACCATTGCGGCTCCCCCACTGCCACTTCCACTGCAGATTCAGAGACCATTGCGGCTCCCCCACTGCCACTTCCACTGCAGATTCAGAGACCATTGCGGCTCCCCCACTGCCACTTCCACTGCAGATTCAGAGACCATTGCGGCTCCCCCACTGCCACTTCCACTGCAGATTCAGAGACCATTGCGGCTCCCCCACTGCCACTTCCACTGCAGATTCAGAGACCATTGCGGCTCCCCCACTGCCACTTCCACTGCAGATTCAGAGACCATTGCGGCTCCCCCACTGCCACTTCCACTGCAGATTCAGAGACCATTGCGGCTCCCCCACTGCCACTTCCACTGCAGATTCAGAGACCATTGCGGCTCCCCCACTGCCACTTCCACTGCAGATTCAGAGACCATTGCGGCTCCCCCACTGCCACTTCCACTGCAGATTCAGAGACCATTGCGGCTCCCCCACTGCCACTTCCACTGCAGATTCAGAGACCATTGCGGCTCCCCCACTGCCACTTCCACTGCAGATTCAGAGACCATTGCGGCTCCCCCACTGCCACTTCCACTGCAGATTCAGAGACCATTGCGGCTCCCCCACTGCCACTTCCACTGCAGATTCAGAGACCATTGCGGCTCCCCCACTGCCACTTCCACTGCAGATTCAGAGACCATTGCGGCTCCCCCACTGCCACTTCCACTGCAGATTCAGAGACCATTGCGGCTCCCCCACTGCCACTTCCACTGCAGATTCAGAGACCATTGCGGCTCCCCCACTGCCACTTCCACTGCAGATTCAGAGACCATTGCGGCTCCCCCACTGCCACTTCCACTGCAGATTCAGAGACCATTGCGGCTCCCCCACTGCCACTTCCACTGCAGATTCAGAGACCATTGCGGCTCCCCCACTGCCACTTCCACTGCAGATTCAGAGACCATTGCGGCTCCCCCACTGCCACTTCCACTGCAGATGGGAGGCATCCTGAGACAGAGACCATTGCGGCTCCCCCACTGCCACTTCCACTGCAGATGGGAGGCATCCTGAGACAGAGACCATTGCGGCTCCCCCACTGCCACTTCCACTGCAGATTCAGAGACCATTGCGGCTCCCCCACTGCCACTTCCACTGCAGATTCAGAGACCATTGCGGCTCCCCCACTGCCACTTCCACTGCAGATTCAGAGACCATTGCGGCTCCCCCACTGCCACTTCCACTGCAGATGGGAGGCATCCTGAGACAGAGACCATTGCGGCTCCCCCACTGCCACTTCCACTGCAGATGGGAGGCATCCTGAGACAGAGACCATTGCGGCTCCCCCACTGCCACTTCCACTGCAGATTCAGAGACCATTGCGGCTCCCCCACTGCCACTTCCACTGCAGATTCAGAGACCATTGCGGCTCCCCCACTGCCACTTCCACTGCAGATTCAGAGACCATTGCGGCTCCCCCACTGCCACTTCCACTGCAGATTCAGAGACCATTGCGGCTCCCCCACTGCCACTTCCACTGCAGATTCAGAGACCATTGCGGCTCCCCCACTGCCACTTCCACTGCAGATTCAGAGACCATTGCGGCTCCCCCACTGCCACTTCCACTGCAGATTCAGAGACCATTGCGGCTCCCCCACTGCCACTTCCACTGCAGATTCAGAGACCATTGCGGCTCCCCCACTGCCACTTCCACTGCAGATGGGAGGCATCCTGAGACAGAGACCATTGCGGCTCCCCCACTGCCACTTCCACTGCAGATTCAGAGACCATTGCGGCTCCCCCACTGCCACTTCCACTGCAGATTCAGAGACCATTGCGGCTCCCCCACTGCCACTTCCACTGCAGATTCAGAGACCATTGCGGCTCCCCCACTGCCACTTCCACTGCAGATGGGGAGCATCCTGAGACAGAGACCATTGCGGCTCCCCCACTGCCACTTCCACTGCAGATTCAGAGACCATTGCGGCTCCCCCACTGCCACTTCCACTGCAGATTCAGAGACCATTGCGGCTCCCCCACTGCCACTTCCACTGCAGATTCAGAGACCATTGCGGCTCCCCCACTGCCACTTCCACTGCAGATTCAGAGACCATTGCGGCTCCCCCACTGCCACTTCCACTGCAGATTCAGAGACCATTGCGGCTCCCCCACTGCCACTTCCACTGCAGATTCAGAGACCATTGCGGCTCCCCCACTGCCACTTCCACTGCAGATGGGGAGCATCCTGAGACAGAGACCATTGCGGCTCCCCCACTGCCACTTCCACTGCAGATTCAGAGACCATTGCGGCTCCCCCACTGCCACTTCCACTGCAGATTCAGAGACCATTGCGGCTCCCCCACTGCCACTTCCACTGCAGATTCAGAGACCATTGCGGCTCCCCCACTGCCACTTCCACTGCAGATGGGAGGCATCCTGAGACAGGGGCAGATGGGGAGCATCCTGAGACAGAGACCATTGCGGCTCCCCCACTGCCACTTCCACTGCAGATTCAGAGACCATTGCGGCTCCCCCACTGCCACTTCCACTGCAGATTCAGAGACCATTGCGGCTCCCCCACTGCCACTTCCACTGCAGATGGGAGGCATCCTGAGACAGAGACCATTGCGGCTCCCCCACTGCCACTTCCACTGCAGATGGGAGGCATCCTGAGACAGGGGCAGATGGGGAGCATCCTGAGACAGAGACCATTGCGGCTCCCCCACTGCCACTTCCACTGCAGATGGGGAGCATCCTGAGACAGAGACCATTGCGGCTCCCCCACTGCCACTTCCACTGCAGATTCAGAGACCATTGCGGCTCCCCCACTGCCACTTCCACTGCAGATTCAGAGACCATTGCGGCTCCCCCACTGCCACTTCCACTGCAGATTCAGAGACCATTGCGGCTCCCCCACTGCCACTTCCACTGCAGATTCAGAGACCATTGCGGCTCCCCCACTGCCACTTCCACTGCAGATTCAGAGACCATTGCGGCTCCCCCACTGCCACTTCCACTGCAGATTCAGAGACCATTGCGGCTCCCCCACTGCCACTTCCACTGCAGATTCAGAGACCATTGCGGCTCCCCCACTGCCACTTCCACTGCAGATTCAGAGACCATTGCGGCTCCCCCACTGCCACTTCCACTGCAGATTCAGAGACCATTGCGGCTCCCCCACTGCCACTTCCACTGCAGATTCAGAGACCATTGCGGCTCCCCCACTGCCACTTCCACTGCAGATTCAGAGACCATTGCGGCTCCCCCACTGCCACTTCCACTGCAGATTCAGAGACCATTGCGGCTCCCCCACTGCCACTTCCACTGCAGATTCAGAGACCATTGCGGCTCCCCCACTGCCACTTCCACTGCAGATTCAGAGACCATTGCGGCTCCCCCACTGCCACTTCCACTGCAGATTCAGAGACCATTGCGGCTCCCCCACTGCCACTTCCACTGCAGATTCAGAGACCATTGCGGCTCCCCCACTGCCACTTCCACTGCAGATTCAGAGACCATTGCGGCTCCCCCACTGCCACTTCCACTGCAGATGGGAGGCATCCTGAGACAGAGACCATTGCGGCTCCCCCACTGCCACTTCCACTGCAGATGGGAGGCATCCTGAGACAGAGACCATTGCGGCTCCCCCACTGCCACTTCCACTGCAGATTCAGAGACCATTGCGGCTCCCCCACTGCCACTTCCACTGCAGATTCAGAGACCATTGCGGCTCCCCCACTGCCACTTCCACTGCAGATTCAGAGACCATTGCGGCTCCCCCACTGCCACTTCCACTGCAGATGGGAGGCATCCTGAGACAGAGACCATTGCGGCTCCCCCACTGCCACTTCCACTGCAGATGGGAGGCATCCTGAGACAGAGACCATTGCGGCTCCCCCACTGCCACTTCCACTGCAGATTCAGAGACCATTGCGGCTCCCCCACTGCCACTTCCACTGCAGATTCAGAGACCATTGCGGCTCCCCCACTGCCACTTCCACTGCAGATTCAGAGACCATTGCGGCTCCCCCACTGCCACTTCCACTGCAGATTCAGAGACCATTGCGGCTCCCCCACTGCCACTTCCACTGCAGATTCAGAGACCATTGCGGCTCCCCCACTGCCACTTCCACTGCAGATTCAGAGACCATTGCGGCTCCCCCACTGCCACTTCCACTGCAGATTCAGAGACCATTGCGGCTCCCCCACTGCCACTTCCACTGCAGATTCAGAGACCATTGCGGCTCCCCCACTGCCACTTCCACTGCAGATGGGAGGCATCCTGAGACAGAGACCATTGCGGCTCCCCCACTGCCACTTCCACTGCAGATTCAGAGACCATTGCGGCTCCCCCACTGCCACTTCCACTGCAGATTCAGAGACCATTGCGGCTCCCCCACTGCCACTTCCACTGCAGATTCAGAGACCATTGCGGCTCCCCCACTGCCACTTCCACTGCAGATGGGGAGCATCCTGAGACAGAGACCATTGCGGCTCCCCCACTGCCACTTCCACTGCAGATTCAGAGACCATTGCGGCTCCCCCACTGCCACTTCCACTGCAGATTCAGAGACCATTGCGGCTCCCCCACTGCCACTTCCACTGCAGATTCAGAGACCATTGCGGCTCCCCCACTGCCACTTCCACTGCAGATTCAGAGACCATTGCGGCTCCCCCACTGCCACTTCCACTGCAGATTCAGAGACCATTGCGGCTCCCCCACTGCCACTTCCACTGCAGATTCAGAGACCATTGCGGCTCCCCCACTGCCACTTCCACTGCAGATGGGGAGCATCCTGAGACAGAGACCATTGCGGCTCCCCCACTGCCACTTCCACTGCAGATTCAGAGACCATTGCGGCTCCCCCACTGCCACTTCCACTGCAGATTCAGAGACCATTGCGGCTCCCCCACTGCCACTTCCACTGCAGATTCAGAGACCATTGCGGCTCCCCCACTGCCACTTCCACTGCAGATGGGAGGCATCCTGAGACAGGGGCAGATGGGGAGCATCCTGAGACAGAGACCATTGCGGCTCCCCCACTGCCACTTCCACTGCAGATTCAGAGACCATTGCGGCTCCCCCACTGCCACTTCCACTGCAGATTCAGAGACCATTGCGGCTCCCCCACTGCCACTTCCACTGCAGATGGGAGGCATCCTGAGACAGAGACCATTGCGGCTCCCCCACTGCCACTTCCACTGCAGATGGGAGGCATCCTGAGACAGGGGCAGATGGGGAGCATCCTGAGACAGAGACCATTGCGGCTCCCCCACTGCCACTTCCACTGCAGATGGGGAGCATCCTGAGACAGAGACCATTGCGGCTCCCCCACTGCCACTTCCACTGCAGATTCAGAGACCATTGCGGCTCCCCCACTGCCACTTCCACTGCAGATTCAGAGACCATTGCGGCTCCCCCACTGCCACTTCCACTGCAGATTCAGAGACCATTGCGGCTCCCCCACTGCCACTTCCACTGCAGATTCAGAGACCATTGCGGCTCCCCCACTGCCACTTCCACTGCAGATTCAGAGACCATTGCGGCTCCCCCACTGCCACTTCCACTGCAGATTCAGAGACCATTGCGGCTCCCCCACTGCCACTTCCACTGCAGATGGGAGGCATCCTGAGACAGAGACCATTGCGGCTCCCCCACTGCCACTTCCACTGCAGATGGGAGGCATCCTGAGACAGAGACCATTGCGGCTCCCCCACTGCCACTTCCACTGCAGATGGGAGGCATCCTGAGACAGAGACCATTGCGGCTCCCCCACTGCCACTTCCACTGCAGATGGGGAGCATCCTGAGACAGAGACCATTGCGGCTCCCCCACTGCCACTTCCACTGCAGATTCAGAGACCATTGCGGCTCCCCCACTGCCACTTCCACTGCAGATGGGAGGCATCCTGAGACAGAGACCATTGCGGCTCCCCCACTGCCACTTCCACTGCAGATGGGAGGCATCCTGAGACAGAGACCATTGCGGCTCCCCCACTGCCACTTCCACTGCAGATGGGAGGCATCCTGAGACAGAGACCATTGCGGCTCCCCCACTGCCACTTCCACTGCAGATGGGGAGCATCCTGAGACAGAGACCATTGCGGCTCCCCCACTGCCACTTCCACTGCAGATGGGAGGCATCCTGAGACAGAGACCATTGCGGCTCCCCCACTGCCACTTCCACTGCAGATGGGAGGCATCCTGAGACAGAGACCATTGCGGCTCCCCCACTGCCACTTCCACTGCAGATGGGGAGCATCCTGAGACAGAGACCATTGCGGCTCCCCCACTGCCACTTCCACTGCAGATGGGAGGCATCCTGAGACAGAGACCATTGCGGCTCCCCCACTGCCACTTCCACTGCAGATGGGAGGCATCCTGAGACAGAGACCATTGCGGCTCCCCCACTGCCACTTCCACTGCAGATGGGGAGCATCCTGAGACAGAGACCATTGCGGCTCCCCCACTGCCACTTCCACTGCAGATGGGAGGCATCCTGAGACAGAGACCATTGCGGCTCCCCCACTGCCACTTCCACTGCAGATGGGAGGCATCCTGAGACAGAGACCATTGCGGCTCCCCCACTGCCACTTCCACTGCAGATGGGGAGCATCCTGAGACAGAGACCATTGCGGCTCCCCCACTGCCACTTCCACTGCAGATGGGAGGCATCCTGAGACAGAGACCATTGCGGCTCCCCCACTGCCACTTCCACTGCAGATGGGAGGCATCCTGAGACAGAGACCATTGCGGCTCCCCCACTGCCACTTCCACTGCAGATGGGAGGCATCCTGAGACAGAGACCATTGCGGCTCCCCCACTGCCACTTCCACTGCAGATTCAGAGACCATTGCGGCTCCCCCACTGCCACTTCCACTGCAGATGGGAGGCATCCTGAGACAGGGGCAGATGGGAGGCATCCTGAGACAGAGACCATTGCGGCTCCCCCACTGCCACTTCCACTGCAGATGGGGAGCATCCTGAGACAGAGACCATTGCGGCTCCCCCACTGCCACTTCCACTGCAGATGGGGAGCATCCTGAGACAGAGACCATTGCGGCTCCCCCACTGCCACTTCCACTGCAGATGGGAGGCATCCTGAGACAGAGACCATTGCGGCTCCCCCACTGCCACTTCCACTGCAGATGGGGAGCATCCTGAGACAGAGACCATTGCGGCTCCCCCACTGCCACTTCCACTGCAGATGGGGAGCATCCTGAGACAGAGACCATTGCGGCTCCCCCACTGCCACTTCCACTGCAGATGGGGATCATCCTGAGACAGAGACCATTGCGGCTCCCCCACTGCCACTTCCACTGCAGATGGGGAGCATCCTGAGACAGAGACCATTGCGGCTCCCCCACTGCCACTTCCACTGCAGATGGGAGGCATCCTGAGACAGGGGCAGATGGGAGGCATCCTGAGACAGAGACCATTGCGGCTCCCCCACTGCCACTTCCACTGCAGATGGGGAGCATCCTGAGACAGAGACCATTGCGGCTCCCCCACTGCCACTTCCACTGCAGATGGGAGGCATCCTGAGACAGAGACCATTGCGGCTCCCCCACTGCCACTTCCACTGCAGATGGGGAGCATCCTGAGACAGAGACCATTGCGGCTCCCCCACTGCCACTTCCACTGCAGATGGGAGGCATCCTGAGACAGAGACCATTGCGGCTCCCCCACTGCCACTTCCACTGCAGATGGGGAGCATCCTGAGACAGAGACCATTGCGGCTCCCCCACTGCCACTTCCACTGCAGATGGGAGGCATCCTGAGACAGAGACCATTGCGGCTCCCCCACTGCCACTTCCACTGCAGATTCAGAGACCATTGCGGCTCCCCCACTGCCACTTCCACTGCAGATTCAGAGACCATTGCGGCTCCCCCACTGCCACTTCCACTGCAGATGGGAGGCATCCTGAGACAGAGACCATTGCGGCTCCCCCACTGCCACTTCCACTGCAGATGGGAGGCATCCTGAGACAGAGACCATTGCGGCTCCCCCACTGCCACTTCCACTGCAGATGGGGAGCATCCTGAGACAGGGGCAGATGGGAGGCATCCTGAGACAGAGACCATTGCGGCTCCCCCACTGCCACTTCCACTGCAGATTCAGAGACCATTGCGGCTCCCCCACTGCCACTTCCACTGCAGATTCAGAGACCATTGCGGCTCCCCCACTGCCACTTCCACTGCAGATGGGAGGCATCCTGAGACAGAGACCATTGCGGCTCCCCCACTGCCACTTCCACTGCAGATGGGAGGCATCCTGAGACAGAGACCATTGCGGCTCCCCCACTGCCACTTCCACTGCAGATGGGAGGCATCCTGAGACAGAGACCATTGCGGCTCCCCCACTGCCACTTCCACTGCAGATGGGAGGCATCCTGAGACAGAGACCATTGCGGCTCCCCCACTGCCACTTCCACTGCAGATGGGAGGCATCCTGAGACAGAGACCATTGCGGCTCCCCCACTGCCACTTCCACTGCAGATGGGAGGCATCCTGAGACAGAGACCATTGCGGCTCCCCCACTGCCACTTCCACTGCAGATGGGAGGCATCCTGAGACAGAGACCATTGCGGCTCCCCCACTGCCACTTCCACTGCAGATTCAGAGACCATTGCGGCTCCCCCACTGCCACTTCCACTGCAGATTCAGAGACCATTGCGGCTCCCCCACTGCCACTTCCACTGCAGATTCAGAGACCATTGCGGCTCCCCCACTGCCACTTCCACTGCAGATGGGAGGCATCCTGAGACAGGGGCAGATGGGAGGCATCCTGAGACAGAGACCATTGCGGCTCCCCCACTGCCACTTCCACTGCAGATGGGAGGCATCCTGAGACAGAGACCATTGCGGCTCCCCCACTGCCACTTCCACTGCAGATGGGAGGCATCCTGAGACAGAGACCATTGCGGCTCCCCCACTGCCACTTCCACTGCAGATGGGGAGCATCCTGAGACAGGGGCAGATGGGAGGCATCCTGAGACAGAGACCATTGCGGCTCCCCCACTGCCACTTCCACTGCAGATGGGAGGCATCCTGAGACAGGGGCAGATGGGAGGCATCCTGAGACAGAGACCATTGCGGCTCCCCCACTGCCACTTCCACTGCAGATGGGAGGCATCCTGAGACAGAGACCATTGCGGCTCCCCCACTGCCACTTCCACTGCAGATGGGAGGCATCCTGAGACAGGGGCAGATGGGAGGCATCCTGAGACAGAGACCATTGCGGCTCCCCCACTGCCACTTCCACTGCAGATTCAGAGACCATTCCGGCTCCCCCACTGCCACTTCCACTGCAGATTCAGAGACCATTGCGGCTCCCCCACTGCCACTTCCACTGCAGATTCAGAGACCATTGCGGCTCCCCCACTGCCACTTCCACTGCAGATTCAGAGACCATTGCGGCTCCCCCACTGCCACTTCCACTGCAGATGGGGAGCATCCTGAGACAGGGGCAGATGGGAGGCATCCTGAGACAGAGACCATTGCGGCTCCCCCACTGCCACTTCCACTGCAGATGGGAGGCATCCTGAGACAGAGACCATTGCGGCTCCCCCACTGCCACTTCCACTGCAGATGGGGAGCATCCTGAGACAGGGGCAGATGGGAGGCATCCTGAGACAGAGACCATTGCGGCTCCCCCACTGCCACTTCCACTGCAGATGGGGAGCATCCTGAGACAGAGACCATTGCGGCTCCCCCACTGCCACTTCCACTGCAGATGGGAGGCATCCTGAGACAGAGACCATTGCGGCTCCCCCACTGCCACTTCCACTGCAGATGGGAGGCATCCTGAGACAGAGACCATTGCGGCTCCCCCACTGCCACTTCCACTGCAGATGGGGAGCATCCTGAGACAGGGGCAGATGGGAGGAATCCTGAGACAGAGACCATTGCGGCTCCCCCACTGCCACTTCCACTGCAGATGGGGAGCATCCTGAGACAGAGACCATTGCGGCTCCCCCACTGCCACTTCCACTGCAGATGGGAGGCATCCTGAGACAGGGGCAGATGGGAGGCATCCTGAGACAGGGGCAGATGGGAGGCATCCTGAGACAGAGACCATTGCGGCTCCCCCACTGCCACTTCCACTGCAGATGGGAGGCATCCTGAGACAGAGACCATTGCGGCTCCCCCACTGCCACTTCCACTGCAGATGGGAGGCATCCTGAGACAGGGGCAGATGGGAGGCATCCTGAGACAGAGACCATTGCGGCTCCCCCACTGCCACTTCCACTGCAGATGGGGAGCATCCTGAGACAGAGACCATTGCGGCTCCCCCACTGCCACTTCCACTGCAGATGGGAGGCATCCTGAGACAGAGACCATTGCGGCTCCCCCACTGCCACTTCCACTGCAGATGGGAGGCATCCTGAGACAGGGGCAGATGGGAGGCATCCTGAGACAGAGACCATTGCGGCTCCCCCACTGCCACTTCCACTGCAGATGGGAGGCATCCTGAGACAGAGACCATTGCGGCTCCCCCACTGCCACTTCCACTGCAGATGGGAGGCATCCTGAGACAGGGGCAGATGGGAGGCATCCTGAGACAGGGGCAGATGGGAGGCATCCTGAGACAGAGACCATTGCGGCTCCCCCACTGCCACTTCCACTGCAGATGGGAGGCATCCTGAGACAGGGGCAGATGGGAGGCATCCTGAGACAGAGACCATTGCGGCTCCCCCACTGCCACTTCCACTGCAGATTCAGAGACCATTGCGGCTCCCCCACTGCCACTTCCACTGCAGATGGGGAGCATCCTGAGATTGCCAGGTCGTTATTTGTTTGCTCTTCCGCCTGAGTCATTGTAGTGGCAGCAGCTGGCGCTAAAGTTATGAAGATACCTGCCATGCAGCCTTGCATGGCAACGTCGCGTATTGCGTCGATGTTATCCTCGGAATGTAGATATATGACGCGGCGATGATGCCAACTGTAATGGGGCGGGGGGGGGGGGGGGGGGCGGGGCGGCTGCTGCCATGGATGCCAGGCGGCTCAGCATGGACACAAAGGTCAACAGATGACATTTATCAAAGTGTGGCATTCGAGTGGGACGGCAGAATGGTCTGTGGCATTTGAGTGGGCGGCAGAATGGTCTGTGGCATTTGAGTGGGACGGCAGAATGGTCTGTGTCATTCGAGTGGGGCGGAATAATGGTCTGTGACATTTGAGTGGGGCGGCAGAATGGTCTGTGGCATTTGAGTAGGGCGGCAGAATGGTCTGTGGCATTTGAGTGGGCGGCAGAATGGTCTGTGGTATTTGAGTGGGGCGGCAGAATGGTCTGTGGCATTTGAGTGGGGCGGCAGAATGGTCTGTGGCATTTGAGTGGGGCGGCAGAATGGTATGTGGCATTTGAGTGGGCGGCAGAATGGTCTGTGGTATTTGAGTGGGGCGGCAGAATGGTCTGTGGCATTTGAGTGGGGCGGCAGAATGGTATGTGTCATTTGAGTGGGCGGCAGAATGGTCTGTGGTATTTGAGTGGGGCGGCAGAATGGTCTGTGGTATTTGAGTGGGGCGGCATAATGGTCTGTGGCATTTTAGTGGGCGGCAGAATGGTCTGTGGTATTTGAGTGGGGCGGCAGAATGGTCTGTGGCATTTGATTGGGCGGCAGAGTGGTCTGTGGTATTTGAGTGGGCGGCAGAATGGTCTGTGGCCTGTGTCAATATCATTAGAACCCACCTCTGACCCTGTGACAGAGATGATCGAGCAGCTGGTGCTGATTATATATGATTTATAACCTTTGCAAGGAGAGTTGAATACTAGCCAACAGGCCTTTCAGCAATTCAATAACGGCAGTGGCTATGGATTGCAAACATTAAAGGGCTACGACGCAAACTTCCGCGAAAAAACAAAACAAATACTGATGTCAGTGACATGGAGCTGCTATACAGGCTCTGCTCTATCTGTTCGGGTAAAACAGGGTGAGCATATTATTGTTCACTCAACCAGTTGCGCATCCGAAATGCTGTTCCGCATTGCACAGTGCACCCTGCTGAAGATATGCTGTTCCGCACTGCACAGTACTGAAGGTATGCTGTTCCGCAGTTCACATTGCTGAAGATATGCTGTTCTGCAGAACACATTGCTGAAGGTATGCTGCTCCGCAGTACACATTACTGAAGGTATGCTGTCCCGCACTGCATGGTACTGAAGGTATGCTGTTCCGAAGTACACACTACTGAAGGTATGCTGTTCCGCAGTACACACTACTGAAGGTATGCTGTTCCGCACTGCACACTACTGAAAGTATGCTGTTCCGCACTGCACACTACTGAAGGTATGCTGTTCCGCAGTACACATTACTGAAGGTATGCTGTTCCGCAGTACACATTACTGAAGGTATGCTGTCCCGCACTGCATGGTACTGAAGGTATGCTGTTCCGAAGTACACACTACTGAAGGTATGCTGTTCCGCAGTACACACTACTGAAGGTATGCTGTTCCGCACTGCACACCACTGAAGGTATGCTGTTCCGCACTGCACACTACTGAAGGTATGCTGTTCCGCAGTACACACTACTGACGGTATGCTGTTCGGCAGTACACATTACTGAGGGTATGCTGTTCCGCAGTACACATTACTGAAGGTATGCTGTTCCGCACTGCACGGTACTGAAGGTATGATGTTCCGCACTACACACTACTGAATGTATGCTGTACAGCAGTACACACTACTGAGGGCATGCTGTTCCGCAGTACACACTACTGAAGGTATGCTGTTCCGCACTGCATGGTACTGAAGGTATTCTGTACCGCAGTACACACTTCTGAAGGTATGCTGTTCCGCAGTACACATTACTGAATGTATGCTGTTCCGCACTGCACACTACTGAAGGTATGCTGTTCCGCACTGCACACTACTGAAAGTATGCTGTTCCGCAGTACACACTACTGAAGGTATGACTGCACACTACTGAAAGTATGCTGTTCCGCAGTACACACTACTGAAGGTATGCTGTTCCGCAGTACACACTACTGAAGGTATGCTGTTTCGCTGTACACACTACTGAAGGTATGCTGTTCCGCACTGTACACTACTGAAGGCATGCTGTTCCGCAGTACACACTACTGAAGACATGATGTTCCGCCTTCCGCATTACATATTAGGTAATGCAGGTATGCTGTTACGCAGTACACATTACTGAAGGTATGCTGTTCCGCACTGCACGGTACTGAAGGTATGCTGTTCCGCACTGCACGGTACTGAAGGTATGCTGTTCCACAGTACACATTACTGAAGGTATGCTGTTCTGCACTGCACATTACTGAAGGTATGCTGTTCCAACAGTACACACTACTGAAGGTATGCTGTTCCGCACTGCACACTACTGAAGGTATGCTGTTACGCAGTACACATTACTGAGGGTATCTGTTCCGCACTGCACGGTACTGAAGGTATGCTGTTCCGCAGTACACATTACTGAAGGTATGCTGTTCCGCACTGCACGGTACTGAAGCTATGCTGTTCCACAGTACACATTACTGAAGGTATGCTGTTCTGCACTGCACATTACTGAAGGTATGCTGTTCCACAGTACACACTACTGAAGGTATGCTGTTCCGCACTGCACACTACTGAAGGTATGCTGTTACGCAGTACACATTACTGAAGGTATGCTGTTCCGCACTGCACGGTACTGAAGGTATGCTGTTCCGCACTGCACGGTACTGAAGGTATGCTGTTCCACAGTACACATTACTGAAGGTATGCTGTTCTGCACTGCACATTACTGAAGGTATGCTGTTCCACAGTACACACTACTGAAGGTATGCTGTTCCGCACTGCACACTACTGAAGGTATGCTGTTACGCAGTACACATTACTGAAGGTATGCTGTTCCGCACTGCACGGTACTGAAGGTATGCTGTTCCGCACTGCACGGTACTGAAGGTATGCTGTTACGCAGTACACATTACTGAAGGTATGCTGTTCCGCACTGCATGGTACTGAAGGTATGCTGTTCTGCACGGCCTCGTGGCATAAGAGCTAGCGCTTAAAGAGGTAGCGACATTAGAGCTAGTACGTTGGGGCTAGTGCCGCAAAAGAGCTAGTGATATAAGAGCTAGAGCAAAAATAGCTAGGTGCCTAAAAGAGCTAGTCTAAAGAAGGGCTAGCCGAGCAAATACCTATTGCTTAACCATGTTTTGCCATTTATTTCTATGGCATAGTCTAAAAATGCGGTGCATGAGCGAAAACAGAATCAGAGACTCAATGCCACGAGTTTGAGGCAGCTGACCTTTATAGGGACTCCAGGCAGCCGACCTTAATCGTTTCAAATCGGGGAATGATGTGCAAAAGCAAGAGAAGAAGTACGCGGACATAAACAAAATAATCCTAGTTTTGATTCGGCGACATGCTGACCACATCATTAACAGGAAGGAGTTCTTTCGCGGAGTTGCCTATAACATTTCGCTGAACGTTTGAACGTTTGAAAATAAATTTGTGTCGGCTGCATTCTTTGCAATTTTGCACATGTGCTAGATTTTATGAAAGAAAGACAAATATCTATTACCTATACCGTTTGACAAATAATCATACGGTTTTATGTCTGACCCAGGCTAACTAGGTCAGGAAAAAGACCGGGACCCTCCAGCTTACTAGCCCTTGTCAACACTAGCTAATTTGTTCCTAGCTCTTTTGTAGGACTAGCTATTAGTACGCTAGCTGTTTTGTGGCACTAGCTCAAATGTACTAGCTCAAACAGAATAAGCTCTTTTGTGGCTAGCTCTTACGTAAAGGAACCGTTCCGCACTGCACACTACTGAAGGTATGCTGTTTCGCACTGCACACTACTGAAGGTATGCTGTTCCGCAGTACACACTACTGAAGGTAGGCTGTTCCGCGGTACACACTACTTAAGGTATGCTGTTCCGCACTGCACACTACTGACGGTATGCTGTTCCGCAGTACACACTACTGAAGGTATGCTGTTCCACAGTACACACTACTGACGGTATGCTGTTCCGCAGTACACATTACTGAGAGTATGCTGTTCCGCAGTACACATTACAGAAGGTATGATGTTCCGCACTGCACATTACTGAAGGTATGCTGTTCCACAGTACACACTACTGACGGTATGCTGTTCCGCAGTACACATTACTGAAGGTATGCTGTTCTGCACTGCACACTACTGACGGTATGCTGTTCCGCAGTACACACTACTGAGGGTATGCTGTTCCGCACTGCACACTACTGAAGGCATGCTGTAACGCACTGCACATTACTGAAGGTATGCTGTTCCGCAGTACACTACTGAAGGTATGCTGTTCCACAGTACACATTACTGAAGGTATGCTGTTCCGCACTGCATGGTACTGAAGGTATGCCGTTCCGCACTACACACTACTGAAGGTATGCTGTTCCGCACTGCATGGTACTGAAGGTATGCTGTTCCGCAGTACATACTACTGAAGGTAGGCTGTTCCGCGGTACACACTACTCAAGGTATGCTGTTCCGCACTGCACACTACTGACGGTATGCTGTTCCGCAGTACACACTACTGAAGGTATGCTGTTCTACAGTACACACTACTGACGGTATGCTGTTCCGCAGTACACATTACTGAGGGTATGCTGTTCCGCAGTACACACTACTGAAGGTATGCTGTTTCGCACTGCATGGTACTGAAGGTATGCTGTTCCGCACTGCACACTACTGAAGGTATGCTGTTCCGCAGTACACATTACTGAAGGTATGCTGTTCCGCAGTACACACTACTGAAGGTATGCTGTTCCGCAGTACACATTACTGAAGGTATGCTGTTCCGCACTGCATGGTGCTGAAGGTATGCTGTTCCACAGTACACACTACTGACGGTATGCTGTTCTGCAGTACACATTACTGAAGGTTTGCTGTTCTGCACTGTATACTACTGAAGGTATGCTGTTCCGCAGTACACACTATTGAAGACATGCTGTTCCGCAGTACACACTACTGAGGGTATGCTGTTCCGCACTTCACACTACTGAGGGTATGCTGTTCCGCACTGCACACTACTGAAGGCATGCTGTTCCGCACTGCACATTACTGAAGGTATGCTGTTCCGCAGTACACTACTGAAGGTATGCTGTTCCACAGTACACATTACTGAAGGTATGCTGTTCCGCACTGCATGATACTGAAGGTATGCCGTACCGCACTACACACTACTGAAGGTATGCTGTTCCGCACTGCATGGTACTGAAGGTATGCTGTTCCGCAGTACACACTACTGAAGGTAGGCTGTTCCGCGGTACACACTACTGAAGGTATGCTGTTCCGCACTGCACACTACTGACGGTATGCTGTTCCGCAGTACACACTACTGAAGGTATGCTGTTCTACAGTACACACTACTGACGGTATGCTGTTCCGCAGTACACATTACTGAGGGTATGCTGTTCCGCAGTACACACTACTGAAGGTATGCTGTTTCGCACTGCATGGTACTGAAGGTATGCTGTTCCGCACTGCACACTACTGAAGGTATGCTGTTCCACAGTACACACTACTGAAGGTATGCTGTTCCGCAGTACACATTACTGAAGGTATGTTGTTCCGCAGTACACATTACTGAAGGTATGCTGTTCCGCAGTACACATTACTGAAGGTATGCTGTTCCAAACTGCATGGTGCTGAAGGTATGCCGTTCCGCAGTACACACTACTGAAGGTATGCTGTTCCGCTGTACACATTACTGAAGGTATACTGTTCCGCACTGCATGATACTGAAGGTATGCTGTTCCGCACTGCACATTACTGAAGGTATGCTGTTCCGCTCTGCATGGTACTGAAGGTATGCTGTTCCGCAGTACACACTACTGAAGGTATGCTGTTCCGCACTGCATGGTACTGAAGGTATTCTGTTCCGCACTGCATGGTACTGGAGGTATGCTGTTCCGCACTGCATGGTACTGAAGGTATGCTGTTCCGCACTGCACACTACTGAAGGTATGCTGTTCCGCACTGCACACTACTGAAGGTATGCTGTTCCGCAGTACACACTATTGAAGGTATGCTGTTCCGCAGCACACATTACTGAAGGTATGCTGTTCCACACTGCACATTACTGAAGGTATGCTGTCCCGCACTGCATGGTACTGAATGTATGCTGTTCCGCACTGCACACTACTGAAGGTATGCTGTTCCACAGTACACACTACTGAAGGTATGCTGTTCCGCAGTACACATTACTGAAGGTATGCTGTTCCGCAGTACACATTACTGAAGGTATGCTGTTCCGCAGTACACATTACTGAAGGTATGCTGTTCTGCACTGCATGGTACTGAAGGTATGCTGTTCCGCAGTACACACTACTGAAGGTACGCTGTTCAGGAGTACACATTACTGAAGGTATGCTGTTCCGCAGTACACATTACTGAAGGTATGCTGTTCCGCACTGCATGGTACTGAAGGTATGCTGTTCCGCAGTACACACTACTGAAGGTATGCTGTTCAGGAGTACACATTACTGAAGGTATGCTGTTCCGCAGTACACATTACTGAAGGTATACTGTTCCGCACTGCATGGTACTGAAGGTATGTTGTTCCGCAGTACACACTACTGAAGGTATGCTGTTCCGCAGTACACACTGCTGAAGGTATGCTGTTCAGGAGTACACATTACTGAAGGTATGCTGTTCCGCAGTACACATTACTGAATGTATGCTGTTCCGCACTGCATGGTACTGAAGGTATGCTGTTCCGCACTGCACATTACTGAAGGTATGCTGTTCCGCACTGCATGGTACTGAAGGTATGCTGTTCCGCAGTACACACTACCGAAGGTATGCTGTTCCGCACTGCATGGTACTGAAGGTATTCTGTTCCGCACTGCATGGTACTGAAGGTATGTTGTTCCGCACTGCATGGTACTGAAGGTATGCTGTTCCGCACTGCACACTACTGAAGGTATGCTGTTCCGCAGTACACACTATTGAAGTATGCTGTTCCGCACTGCATGGTACTGATGGTATGCTGCTCCGCAGTACACACTACTGAAGGTATGATGTTCCGCAGTACACATTACTGAAGGTATGCTGTTCCACACTGCACATTACTGAAGGTATGCTGTTCCGCACTGCATGGTACTGAAGGTATTGCTGTTCCGCACTGCACGGTACTGAAGGTATGCTGTTCCGCAGTACACACTATTGAAGGTATTCTGTTCCGCACTGCATGGTACTGAAGGTATGATGTTCTGCACTGCACACTACTGAAGGTATGTTGTTCCGCAGTACACACTATTGAAGGTATGCTGTTCCGCAGTACACATTACTGAAGGTATGCTGTTCCACACTGCACATTACTGAAGGTATGCTGTTCCGCACTGCATGGTACTGAAGGTATGCTGTTCCGCAGTACACACTATTGAAGGTATGCTGTTCCGCACTGCATGGTACTGAAGGTATGCTGTTCCGCACTGCATGGCACTGATGGTATGCTGTTCCGCAGTACACACTACTGAAGGTATGCTGTTCCGCAGTACACATTACTGAAGGTATGCTGTTCCGCACTGCATTGTACTGAAGGTATGCTGTTCCGCAGTACACACTACTGAATGTATGCTGTTCCGCAGTACACATTACTGAAGGTATGCTGTTCCGCACTGCACATTACTGAAGGTATGCTGTTCCGCACTGCATGGTACTGAAGGTATTCTGTTCCGCACTGCATGGTACTGAAGGTATGCTGTTCCGCACTGCACACTACTGAAGGTATGCTGTTCCACAGTACACACTACTGAAGGTATGCTGTTCTGCAGTACACATTTCTGAAGGTATGCTGTTCCGCACTGCACATTACTGAAGGTATGCTGTTCCGCACTGCACGGTACTGAAGGTATTCTGTTCCGCACTGCATGGTACTGAAGGTATGCTGTTCCGCACTGCACACTACTGAAGGTATGCTGTTCCACAGTACACACTACTGAAGGTATGCTGTTCCACACTGCACATTACTGAAGGTATGCTGTTCCACAGTACACACTACTAAAGGTATGCTGTTCTGCAGTACACATTACTGAAGGCATGCTGTTCCGCACTGCACATTACTGAAGGTATGCTGTTCCGCACTGCATGGTACTGAAGGTATGCTGTTCCGCAGTACACACTACTGAAGGTATGCTGTTCCGCACTGCATGGTACTAAAGGTATACTGTTCCGCACTGCATAGTACTGAAGGTATGCTGTTCCGCAGTACACATTACTGAAGGTATGCTGTTCCGTACTGCACGGTACTGAAGGTATGCTGTTCGGCAGTACACACTACTGATGGTATGCTGTTCCGCAGTACACATTACTGAAGGTATGCTGTTCCGCACTGTATGGTACTGAAGGTATGCTGTTCCGCAGTACACACTACTGAAGGTATGCTGTTCCGCACTACACACTACTGAAGGTATGCTGTTCCGCACTACACACTACTGAAGGTATGCTGTTCCGCACTGCACATTGAGTGACTTCTGGCTATGGATATAGGTACACGTTGTTACGAAGTAGATCGAGCGTAAAATACAAGTGTTAGGCGAAATATGTAATGTAAGGGGTAAGGGAGGATATGCAAGAGTTGATTTAAATACCCACCATTTTATAACACCTTTAGTACTAAGCACTTCGCTAATGTTTCTATGTCAACCTGTGATGTACGGTTCAGGCGCGTAGCCAGGCACGTAGCCAGCATTTTTCTCAGGGGGGGGGGACACGTCCGTGGTAGAAACAAATTCCGCTCCTCAGCCATATGTTATTGACTGACCGGCGGGGGAGGAGGAGGAGGAGGAGGAGGAGGAGGAGGAGGAGGAGGTCGGGTCGGGTCGGGTCGGGTCGGGTCGGGTCGGGTCGGGTCGGGTCGGGTCGGGTCGGGTCGGGTCGGGTCGGGTCGGGTCGGGTCGGGTCGGGTCGGGTCGGGTCGGGTCGGGTCGGGTCGAGTCGAGTCGTGAGAGAATCTCGTTTTATCTAGTGTGAATTTGTTTTGCTGGGGGGGGGGGGGGGGGCATGGCCCCCGTGGCCCCTTGGCTACGTCTCTGGTACGGTTATGCCCAACTAAAACACCTAAGTCTAAGAACTCCGTTATATCATAGCTCAGTATGTAAAAAAATGCATTATTTTTTCTTATTATTCGAGCGCACGACACAATTTTTTTATCTTCAATGAAGCCATACTTGTGTGCCTATTTGATGAACAGGATTTTTAGCTCCCAGCTTAGCCTACCCAGTTGCCCTCACGCTTTTCGTGAATTGAGACTAATTGAAATATCCCATTATCTGATCCATTTTGTTCAAAAAGTCGAATTAACAAAGCGCCCGTTCGTTTTGACGTTTCGACAAAACGTCGAAACGTCGAAACAAAACGTGTATTCAAAGGAATCGGATACATTTGATTTTTCAACGTTGACGATCACTTATTTCATTCAAGAATTGTTTCCCATAACTTGTTATCGGGATGGCAATTGTCAGCTTTAAGTATGTATACCTAGATAAATCATTTCCCATATTCATATGCAACCAACATGCTCACGCTTGAAAAAAAAATATGCCTCTCTTGGCAAAATGCGTACCGACATGCGTACTGACTCTGCACGCCCCTGCACCACTGGCCGTGTTGTTTTCTGTCGGCCGGTCCCGCTGGGTCCCGCTGGCCCAGTTTGATCCAGTGACCGCCGGCGCCGGTCTGCACTGGACACATGATCCCCAGAGTGAGCTCTCGGTTTGTTGTAACTGAAGCCACGGGGCGCATCTGAAAACATGCTGCCCGCGATGTTTGGAATGGGATGCACTTTAGGTGATATGCCGTGTTTATCATGCTATCATGTGTTGCCGCCGGACCTCATTTCGGACGCAGACAGGGGCCATGTTCAACTGATGGTATCTCCAACGACTTGCATGCCAGGCAGCTTGATTTTTACGTGTTTAATATTAATTTAATTGACGCGCACGGCACATGTCGTGCACGATTTGTTGATACCGTAGGAATAAACATATTGTATAATACCGTATGTTGGAATATCCACCTTACCGATTATTTATTTCCACCTATTATTATTAGAAAGCTGTTCATTTGTAGTGATTCATAACTTAAATATTTGCATAGCACGGATATGCTATCGTTATGGTGTTCGTGCAGCAGTTTTGCTTGCAGCAAAGACATGCTGAGCTAAAGCCCTAAGCCCCATAATCTCGGGAGCGGGAGAGGGACATACCCTGCAAAGCCGCATGAGAAGAGGATGGCGGATGCCGTCATCTTGATGCATCAAGGCAAACCGGTTGTATCGAGCGCTAACAAGAGAATGCATTGTAAATCTGAGAGGGCGGCATTAAGCCGACTAACGAAACCTAGCTGGCGGACTGACGCTTTCCATTTCAGGCAACACTCTGACTCGCAGTCAACAGTGGCGGCGGATAAGGGTGCAGGGGGGGGGGCAGCTGCCTCCCACTCAAGAACTTTGTGGGGGTTTGGGTGGGGGGGGGGGGGGGGGGGGGGGGTCAAATGTATGATTTTGCCCCCCATACATTTGTAAGAGGGGCCCTCCAAGAAGAAAGTTCGATTTTTTTCTATTCTTTTTGACCGAAACAATGACCCAGGGCCCCGATGTGCCCCCAGCCAGCCTGAGGGGCCTTCTAAGGCCGACAGAAGGCCCTCGGTCGGCATGAGGGGAACCTCGGTAGGTCTGAGGGGCTATCAGAAGGCCTGAGACTTCAAAATAGGCCTGGCCGACGTTTTTGGCGACCATTTAGGGGCCATGCAAAATGTAGTGTGATAAATACGAGGAGATACCATTTCGCAGCTCTTTTTTTTGGGGGGGGGGGCTTTGGCCGTGGGAGGGGGCCCTTTGGCCGAGGGGGCCCCCTGAGTTTCTTTCAGGGGTGGATCCAAGGGGGGGGGGGGGGCAAGGGGCCATGCCCCCCAAAGGTCCTGAAACTATGATTTGCCTCCCCAAACGGTCGGACGTACAGTTGCAAAATTGTTTTTGCAGCAGTCAAAATCCAGTTATCCACGGTGAAAAAACTTGACAATTTCGCGCCGCTTCGCGGCATGACACAAAATTCGCAATTGCTTATACAAATTTGGAAAATTGGCAAATGAATTAATTAAGTGTCTGGCAGAGGCTTTCCTTGGCGGTACCTAATTGCTAGCCCCAGGGCCCATTCCTTTCATAAAATATTAACTTTCAAGCGGGCTACATGTTTAGCTAGTCTGCCGAGTTCCGTAAAAAGGCGACGCGAACGCAAAGACGCGGACATCGGAACCCGGAAGCTGCTCAAGCGGTGCCTAACTTGCTGGACCGAAGAGCTAATAGTGGGGACCAGACCAGGACCATCTCCCCAAGCCATCTCCCCCCAGCTCCTCCAGATCCACAGGGACCATTTATGCGCGGAAAAGTCGTTTTGCCTCTTGCTGCTTTCAAACTATTTGCACTGTTACCAGTTGTTTGTTGCAGTTCAGTAGATATGTATACAGTTATTATTATCATATGCACTATTGAGCGCTGACTGCCACCGGTCATCGTGATTTACTATCCGAGGAATATGTATATGCAAAACTACCTTAATTTCAATATTTGCATCATACCGAGATGTGCAACCAGGAACAGGGGTTACCTGAGGCTGGGCTCCACTCACGGTCTGGTTCCAATATTAAAATTTCGTTTTCCATGACTTAAAATCAACATTTTCACGCCGCTTCGCGGCGCCACATCGGTTGTCATCGTCATAACGTCTGATAACGGAGCCATCGTCATCGTCTTGGGTTCGTTGAAACGGTGAATTGAATTAATAGCATTTCTAGCTTCTTATCCTCTACAAGGTCCACCGCCCACATTTATGTGTTCTATCAGGCAACCCCGTAAAATTTCGCGCTGCTTGGCGGCGCTAAATAACAAGTACCTACTATAACATGACAACCACATTCAAATGCTGCAAAGGCTTAAATACACGCATACAAATAGGAGTACATTGTTTTCGTCATTTCAGCCGACCCCCCACTCAAAAAAATGGTGACGACCCTCCCTTCCCCTCTCCCTTCCGGTCAACAACTTTCTCGCTGACGGCTGCCGGCCTGCTACCCCCCTCCCGCTCAACAACTTTTTGGAAATATGCCACTGGATTTGCCCTCCCCCCACAAAAAAAACACGGCTAGATCCGCCCTGGTTTCTTTGCCCCCCCCCTTTCGAAAATACGATCCGCCGCCACTGGCAGTCAAGGCAATATCTGTATTAGCTTGGCGTATGCTAGATAGAAACCATAGCAGGGAACATAATATACGATCTAATTAATTAATCACTTTAAACAAGTAGTCGGTGTTTGATATATTTCTCCCTTCGATGACCAGATATTACACCAACGTTTGAATATCGTGGCCGACGAAATTCCATCCATGTTGGATGCTGGAGAACAAATGTAAATTTGCAGGCGTCAGGCGATGTCCATTGCGGAGTCCGTCGCTCATATATGACCGATGCTTTTAAAATGGTTAGCCTCGGTCATTCAAATAGCGAATCAAACGAATGCGGACTCCAGCGGCGATGATGGATACCTGTACGCACATGCGCGTGTCCCTAATAGATGGAGCCGCGCTGCGTCGAATTTGGCTGTGTCGAACCACGTGACCGTATTCAGCGGCCGCGGCAGCGAGGAGTCGTCGCCGCGAGGCAGTGACGGCATTCATTACTGACAACAGCGAGAAGACGCTTCACCGACGGCTTTTGACAAGCGCATCTCTTCTTTTCCAAGGCTCGCTGTTGGAAGCCGCACGCGTCCCACGTGATCGGAATACAGAGGTCACCAGGGGGTCACGCATAACACGGGCATGGCGCAACCGTCGACTGCCGGTGATGGTGATGAATGGAAGGTCGCCAGACGCGGCTTCTGCAGGCAGTGCTGATAGAGCTGGACAATGCAGATAGAGCTGAATAATACATCAATCTACGCACAAGTTGACGTGACGTAATGTGAAAGAGACGACTTTTCCGCTTACGCGCAAAGCGTTCTTTCTGTGGAAACTCGTTTCATGTTTGTGTCGACGCTATGAAGCTTCTGCGTGATGTATAGTAATTGAACATGTAATAGGGAAGTATATTCATTTTTATTCAAAGATTATTAATGCTACCCTGATCAGTGATTATGCATCTGGCTCGTGAGCCTATGCAGACTTGCCTGCATGCTTTCTCGTCCCAGACATATGCAAGGGAAGATCACATCACTGACATCTTGGCTGGTGTGAGGCAAGACATGCGAAGAAGATCGATGTGGTATTTTTCTGTGGAGCCATTCATGATTCATCGGCTCTGAAAGCTTCTTGAACACTCCGCCAAGTGACCAAGCATGTATTCTCCACACCATTACGTAGTGGACTCGCTGGAAAGGATCAGTGATCACCATCCATCATGCTGTCATGAACGACCATCCCGAACCCTGTGCATTCTGCTAGCTGCAAACGCTGCATGCACGGTGAAACGTTCCGTCCCTCGTCTTTCGGAAGAGATGGCCACGGCGAGGCCAAGTGAGCGTCGCGTCGAGAAAGTGCTGCCGCTTGCTCCGAGTCGGTTTCTTCGGGGAAAAGGAGGGTCACGTGCCTGTTTTTGTGGTAGTACCGGCAGTGTGTTGACCTGAGATATGAGCTCTGGTCGTCGGCTGGCTCGCTCGTGTTCTGCAGGACTCCCTGGGAAGAAGCTGCCATGACGGAGATAGCCGACACGGATAGTGACCTGTGTGGATAAAATGTCATACAACTGGACCGGGGGACTTGCAGAGGATTTTGTTTGGTAAATCAGAGGAATTTGGGCATAAAATAGCAGGCCTATCTACAAGTAATCTGCATCTCCTGGCGGGATGACAGACAAAGCAGAGAAGATTCAAGAACTTACAATTAAACTCTAGTCTCTATGCCCGTTCATTGGTGTACATAATGTGAATTCAGAATGTCATGAGCTTATACATTATATTTCATCATTCCACCGCCGTCTGACGGAAGTGCCTGTAGCAGTGGACCATGCTGCACACGTGGGCACGTCATCAGCGTCCCAGTGCCGGCTGCGGGGGCGGCGGCAGCCACGACAGATTCTTCAGACCGACAGTCACTGGGCGTCCCGCAGCGAGCGGTGACAAACAGCGACAGAGTCTGCTGGACGCCGCGACAGCACCGTTTCGTCACCGAGGGCGCACGTGCCGGCCACTGGGTCACGGGGTCAGACAATAACCCCGCCCCGCCCCGGCCCCGCCCGCCCGCCCGCCCGCCCGCCGTACACACGTAGACGTAGGTATACAGCGGCCTGGGACAACAGGACTAGAATATGACCGTAAATTTAGTCCAACAGCGGCGGGACAGCTGAGTTGTGAAACGGTTGGACTAAGCCCGGTCCAGCTCCTGTGGACAATACTGTGTTGCAGTGTAGCAGTAGATCAAAGGGCAGCCATATCGCCGTGCTGTGGCCAGAAGTTATAAGTTGATTAATTAGACTGGTTTTACCGACTAGTCCGTAGGCTAGCAGGCGGTGTGTACTTAAAGATGTCTAGTGAAGTTGTTATAATATTTCCAGGCCATATTGCGTACAATCCCTTAACCCTCGCCCGGGTAGGGCAAAATCACTACTTGTTCGGCTAGGGGGGACGACCCCCCTTAGCGTTCGCCCCTAATTGAGCTAGAGCTTCGATTCAAAGACGAGCGTGTTGCTTGTGACGAGAGAAGTCGCTGATACCCGATTTTAAGGTCTTGGGTCGGTCATTAGGTGACCTCTGAGATCATGTCAATGACCCAAACTGTCATCAAAATTGAAAATGCGCTATAAATTGAATTTTATCGAGCTAGATCGTGAATGAGCATATTCATAATGCTTCATGGGTGCCAAATTCGTAATCAGCGTCACGAAATGTCCTAAAAACTGCCAAATTCCAAAAAGGTCATTTCAGGTCATCTGA
>JAXIVJ010003619.1:0-15000 GCA_036785665.1 Chirona hameri
AGACAGAGAGAGGAGAGAGAGGAAGAGAGAGAGAGAGAGAGAGAGGAGATAGGGAGAGGAGAGAAGTGAGAGAGAGAGAGAGAGAGAGAGAGAGAGAGAGAGATGATGTGAGCGAGAGCGAAGAGCGGGAGAGCTGAGATGCGAGGAGCGAGAGCGAGAGCGAGAGCGAGAGCGAGAGCGAGAGCAGGATCGAGAGCGAACGAGAGCGAGAGCGAGCGAGAGGCGAGAGCGAACGAGAGCGAGATGCAGAGCGAGAGCGAGAGCGAGAGCGAGAGCGAGACGAGAGCTGAGACGAGGACGAGTCGGAGATCTAGAGCGAGAGCGAGAGCGAGATCTGAGAGCGAGCGAGAGCGAGAGGTGTAGCGAGACGAACGAGAAGCGAGGACAATGCGAGAGCGAGAGCTGAGACCGGAGAGAGAGAGAGTGAGAGAGAGAGGAGAGAGATGAGATGAGATAGAGAGAGAGAGAGAGAAGATGAGAGAGCGAGAGAGAGAGAGAGAGATGAAGAGAGAGAGATATGAGAGAGAGGAGAGAGAGGATGAGGAGGAGAGGAGGGAAGAGAGAGAGAGAGAGAAGAGAGAGAGAGAGAGAGAGAGAGGAGAGAGAGAGAGAGATAGAGAGAGGAGAGAGAGAGAGCGGAGAGAGAGAAAAAAAAACCAGCTTCCCCAGACACTCAGCCTGCCACAACACTCATTCCAACACTCAAGTTGAACACAACCAGCCATACAACGCCTTTGACCATACTTTTCTAAGCGAGGAAGTGCAGGCCAAGTCACTATGAAACAACGATGACATTATGCGTTTATCCGATTTCATCATACGCGACACAAAGTTCCACACCGATTTGCGGTACATCGCCATCATAACCCAGAGATGCGCTCTTGCACGAATATATTGGAGGCACTGCAAAACCTATCGTAGCCAAATAACATTCTAGCAGCGTTGTTGAAGCACACCTTGAATTTCTTTAGGTCCAGACATATGAAACGAATGCCACAGATGCATGCAACTGACGTTCGAGCAATAGGTATTGTACAAATATATCTTTACCGAATACGTGCACATAGCGAATTTGCGGCTGAGTGAGTTGGCCCCTGCAACATAATGCTCGATATTGTTGACGAATTTCCCGAGTCATCGGCTCTGGTATATGTGTGGAAATTCGATAGCCAAGACCAAATAAGCAGCTGAGCGCATGCATGCGATGTTCTCCTGGTCAGTGGTCTGGAAGAGACAGACAGACCAGAGGATCACATATAGAGGGTGACGCCGCCGCACTCCTGCCCGTGCCATGTGCGCTCGGCAGTATTAATGTGCGTATATGTGCGCTCGGCAGTATTAACTTTTGCTCGGCAGCAAAAGTCTTTGTTTCATGTCCCAATGACTATGTAGATCGCCTCAGTTGCAACTTTAAACTTCGAAAACGCCTACTCAATTGCGAGCTGCTGGGGTCGATGGCGGCTGACGGACTGCACGATGCTCGGGATACACTTGCACGATCCACGATGCTGATACCTGCACGATGCACGATGCTGATACCTGCACGATCCACGATGCTGATACCTGCACGATGCACGATGCTGATACCTGTCGATGCACGATGCTGATACCTGCACGATGAACGATGCTGATACCTGCACGATGCACGATGTTGATACCTGTACGATGCACGATGCTGATACCTGGCACGATACACGAGCTGATACCTGCACGATGCACGATGCTGATACCTGCACGATGACGATGCTGATACCTGCACGATGCACGTGTTGATACCTGCACGATGCACGATGCTGATACCTGCACGATCCACGATGCTGATACCTGCACGATGCACGATGCTGATACCTACACGATGGCACGATGCTGATACCTGCACGATGCACGATGCTGATACCTGCACGATACACGATGCTGATACCTGCACGATGCACGATGCTGATACCTGCACGATGCACGATGCTGATACCTGCACGATGCACGATACCTGCACGATGCTGATACCTGCACGATGCTGATACCTACACGATGCACGATGCTGATACCTGCACGATGCACGATGCTGATACCTGCACGATACACGATGCTGATACCTGCACGATGCACGATGCTGATACCTGCACGATGCACGATGATGATACTGCACGATGCACGATGCTGATACCTGCACGATGCACGATACCTGCACGATGATGATACCTGCACGATGCTGATACCTGCACGATGCTGATACCTGTACGATGCTGATACCTACACGATGCACGATGCTGATACCTGCACGATACACGATGCTGATACCTGCACGATACACGATGCTGATACCTGCACGATGCACGATGCTGATACCTGCACGATGCACGATGCTGATACCTGCACGATGCACGATGCTGATACCTGCACGATGCACGATGTTGATACCTGCACGATACACGATGCTGATACCTGCACGATGCACGATGCTGATACCTGCACGATGCACGATGCTGATACCTGCACGATACACGATGCTGATACCTGCACGATGCACGATGCACGATGCTGATATCTGCACGATGCACGATGCTGATACCTGCACGATGCACGATGCTGATACCTGCACGATGCACGATGCACGATGCTGATACCTGCACGATGCACGATGCTGATACCTGCACGATGCACGATGCACGATGTTGATACCTGCACGATGCTGATAACCTGCACGATGCACGATGCTGATACCTGCACGATGCACGATGCACGATGTTGATACCTGCACGATGCTGATACCTGCACGATGCACGATGCTGATACCTGCACGATGCACGATGCACGATGCTGATACCTGCACGATGCACGATGCTGATACCTGCACGATGCACGATGTTGATACCTGCACGATGCTCGGGTTTTAAAATACCTATCCGAGGCAGACAGCACGTGTGCAGCGGCTAGGAATCTCCAGTGGACACCGGCACGGGTGGAGTTTCCTATTCAAATGGTGGGGCAACTGCCCGCCACCTTTGTGTTTTACCCCACCAACTTCTATCAGATTTGAAGGTTTCCTGGCGTTAAAATATTCATTTTTTCGCCTCAACCATGCCAAACAGCCAGCCAATATGACATTTCGCCCCACCAACTATTTCTGAAAAGCTCCACCCATGGACACCGGGGAAGCCCAGCAGCAGCTGAACCTGACCTCAAAATGGTAACTACCCAGCAACAGCTGAACCTGACCTCAAAATGGTAAGTGGGTGGGCATTGTGTTTGTTTCAACTGATTATTTCCGGTAACAGCTCTCGCTGACTTAACACGGCAGTCACTGTTGTATTTTCCATAAGGTGACTTACCTGGAGGTTATTTATCGCCCCCTCGTATTTTCTGAACTATTGGAACTACTTCGAAAGTTCATACGGGAGGTGATAGCCCTGGAAAGTTTTTCAGTCTGTTCAAATACAAATGATTGGCCGTGCTATGAAGGTCTATGAAGGTCTCCAATGCGGAAATAGTTGACACAAAATAACGCTATGCAAATGCATCAGCAGTCAATAAATCATTATGATGACGTTTGGAAGTGTTTGACACCGACTACCAGCATACATGACGACCTTGGGTCAGGTCATAGGCGAGGAAAGATATCCGATTTTACATAGGGGACCTGGACATGGCTCAAATCTAGTCTTGTGTCGCACCATTGCCCAGCGTGGCGATGGCTCACCCAGCCTGGGATGGGAGCAGCAGGGGTGCAAAGTGCACGTGCTTTCACGGTGCGATACAAGCCATGTTGAAAGTAAACTGGCCGTTTCTGGCCGCCAGATGTAGATGGCGAACGTTTCACTTTACATTTATGTGGGGTACATCCCTTTCATTCGGCATATGTAACAAGAACCCACATGACCTCCCTCATGCACGTGCAAACTGCAGTATTGACATATTTTAGCTATAATGACCTATTTTCGTTTCTTCCTGTGGTCACACAAAGCGCTCAAATACAAAACAGACAAGTGTTTGTGACGCGTAACTATGTTACCTATATGCATGCAAGTTTAGCCCGCACAGGTTGAAAGCAGAGGTGCAGAAGCAGAAAGCAAAGCAGAGATTGCCAACCTAAGATCTTACGCACTCGCCCACATGCGAAGGTGACAATTTTCGCCAAAACGATGTGATTTTGGTACAAATTTCAATGGAAAGGTGATCAGATGACAATATAGTATTCTTCACAAAATGTTGTGATTACGTCACTAATCGATGACTATTGGTGAAAACTAAGTATTTTGGGTGCCAAGATATATTAAATCTCAGCTACGCGAATGGTAAAGGAATTCCCTACGGTGCCAAAACTCAGCCAAAACTGGATACTGCGCGCTACATAATCTTACGCACACTTAATCACAACTAATCTTACGTCAACTAATCTTACGTACGTAATTTTACGTAATCGTAATCTTACGTAATCTAGCACAACTAATCTTACGTCAGTCAGCCTATTCCTTCAATATTGTGACATTCACAAAGTTCGCCCACATCAATTGTCAAAAGGTGACAATGTGACACCTTCACCACTACAAAATTTCCTTCAAATTTGGCTCTCGTTCACAAGCTGCCAGTCGATTGATGTAAACAAGCAACGCAATGGCCCCAAAGGAGGCCGAGCAACGTGCTTGGTGCTGGTTTATATGTTATTTGTATAACATGCTTGCTGGAACTGATTGCTATATTTGAGGTGTACGTTGAAGTGTTTATTAGAAGCTTATTTACAATAAATCTGGTTAACTGGAGTGATAAAGGAATCTTCTCACATCAACATTGAGTAAATTATCAGCAACTTCAGTTGGTGAGTTCATGAATTTGCCTTGGAACATTGCAAATAATTTTGCTAATATATCTAAAGGCTGTTAATGAAGCGCAACTCAGTGATAAGCACAACTGTGGGTCATACATACTCTACGTCCCTAACGTTTTAGATGTTTCAAAACTTCACTATTTAGTCACTATGCATCTTTAAAGACACTATTCTGTATTTGTTATGTTATTTAGAATGTATCTTACCTAACAATGTTGAAACAAAACAAAAATCCGGAAGGTGTAACGACTGACCGTCCACTACGATCGTCGCCATATCTACGCAGATAGATATATCGACGCAGGAAGATTCACAGGAAAAATAAGGATCGTCCATGACGTCATTGGAACAATGACTTAACCTAACCTAACCCCGCCATTAAGTCCGATCGGGACGAAGCCTAAGATTCGCTCGTAGCCATTAAGTCCGATCGGGACGAAACCTAAGATTCGCTCGTAGCCATTAAGTCCGATCGGGACGAAACCTAAGATTCGCTCGTAGCCATTAAGTCCGATCGGGACGAAACCTAAGATTCGCTCGTAGCCATTAAGTCCGATCGGTTCTGTGACGTCATAGCCGGACCGCCGTGAACGCCGTCTATACTTGTATCAAGGTCGGTCGTCGTCAGCTGACATGTAAACGAAGTTTCGCGGGCGACGGAAGCGGCGAGATATTAATTATTGAAGTTATAATTAGTTATAGTGCAAAATGTGTTGGAGAAGACATCCATATTACTAAACGTGATATTCTCTATCGATTGGTAGGTATATTATAAGGATTTACTAATAACTAAGGGGGGACCACAAGTATGTACCGCCCAACTGTGTATATCAGTGTCATTCCTTTGGACTATTTGTTCATTTGATGTAGAACTTGCCACTGGATTAACCCTATTTGTAACATGCGGGGGGGGGGCGGATTCCGCCCCCCCCCCCCCCATCATGTTTTTCGCAGATATCTCCAGAACGGCTGGGAGCAGGCCCATGAAATTTTGGGACTTTTCATAGAATTGAATACCGCATTTAGAGTCAAAATTGAGTTCTTAACCTGAACAGAGACGGTTCCAGGGCACAGTTTTGGGTGGGTTCGGAGGCGACATTTGGCGATAATACGGAAATGCGATCTTCGCGGTTTCTTCCTAACTGCTTCAAGTATGAAGGAGTTACATCGGTTTACGGTGATTACAACAAGTGCAAATTAGTTTATGTTAATTAAATATCATAAAAATTGCATGGCAGAGGCGGTTTCAGGGGCTTGAAAAGGGGGGGGGGGGTTCCAGAAAATATTCAATGCTTGGCGGGAAGCCAATAGAGCGATGTAAGGGGCATTTATAGCTATCAAGATGTGAAAGATAGCTTCTGCTTCCATTATTTGCATAATTTATTACATATAGAGTTCCAGGGTCGTGTTCAGGCACATGAAAGGGGGGGTGACCGGCATGGTGATGACGATATGCCAGCGATAACAACGCAATAGACGTTTAGCTTATAATGATATATGCACATATGAGGCTAGAAAAGGGAATAAAGTCATTTTTTGCAGCGTTGCGCTCAGGAATGGAAGAAAGGGGTCATATTATTGCAAGGAAACTAAGAGGCATGGGCGTACAATGGCATAACATACTGCAGTTTTCGGATGAAACACGCACCACAGGCTACTCTACAAACGATTATAAGATAATAGACGAGTCCAGGTAGGGTAAAAAGGGGGGTAAGCAATGTTAATTGAAGTTGTAAGTGAAATAGTCACTGTTAACTAGTTAGTAGCATAATAGCGGATAATATACTTATCAAAAGGTCTTGCGCCGCCCCAGTTTGAATCCTGGATACGTCTATCAAGAAGTACAACATGCAAAAAGGAACTATCTACGATCAGTAATATATTTATAGTGCTGGGTAGCAACTTGTCTGCGGTTAATATTTGTTTCCAATTTGACCTCCCTTTTTCACTAACCTGGTACCGCCTATGGCAAAAATATGATTTATAACTGTTTTGTCTAATGTCACAATCACATACCATTTCATTTATAAAAAATACATCAAAAAATGGTTTTATTACGCATTTGCCTCACCTCCATATTGAGTGACCTGCACACGCCTATGATTTTTGAATTTTCAAAAGTCACTGTCACATATCAATTTCCAATTCAATCTCTATCGATTCCTATTAGTTGTGTTAAAATCGGTCGATAAACATGAAAGCTATGTTGGATCAAAAATACCACTAACATTTGTAGTTTTTGCCCCCCTGTTGCCTCCTATCCAAAATGTAGATTTTGAATTATTTAGAAATGTATATCCTGTTAAGGGGAACCAAACACCGTTTCATTTTTGAAAATCGGACGGGTAGATCTCGAGATCTCCGGGGGGGAAGAATCCCCCCCTGTTACAAATAGGGGTAGCCAGGAGCCTGTTACAAATAGGGTTAAACCATTCTTTTTCGGGACAGCACCAAACCAAACTTGCATCTTCCTGCTCACTCCACTGTTCATGAACTGTTCAAACAAATTTTAAATGACACATTTCTGAGTTAATGCTTAAAACAAAACACAATCATGGCACAGTATTGGATGAAAATGCTTGTTCCCACACAGCTCGAGCTGGGCCTGGACGTGTGGTCTGCCGAACATTGGTGAGAATGGGTGTTTAATTTAAATAATTTCTGCTGAATTGATGTCTCATAGTTGTACTTCTGCAGAATGGGGCAACATTTGTGTTAGGAAGATTTGAAGAGCATAAGCAAAGCAAATCACCCTTTAAACCATAACAATAAGAAATGAAAGGATTGCAAAACCTGTACAATTTTTGGACTGCGCAATTCGTAGCAAGGAATGATATTCATTAAAAAAATGTTCAAGATCAGAAACAAAGTGCACTAGCTTATTCAAATGAAGTGCAATTTGGGTATAACATTGACATGAGATTCAGATTCAGATTATATTCGCATGAGGTCCACAACAGCTGGTGGCTTTTCACACACGCAAATCATCATAGGTAAACAAGCATAAGGAGGTTCAATATAACTAAAACATTGCCTAAATCAGGAGACATTGCAATATTGACTGTAATGTCCCCTCACTTTGGCCTAACCATCCATATTCCTGGTTCCCGCTGTAACATAAGAACAGTCTATCCCATTATATAGGAAATCTTAGTTATTATGGATACTTTTGAATTATTTATGTTATTTCTGGAGTTATCAATATTGGTAGGTAGGTAGGTAGGTGCATACCTACTTACAATAATACTAGATTTACCATGGTATCAGCTTTTACATGACAACAAACAGCATTTTCTCAACTTTGATCCAGTTTTATGTAAGATATCTCAGATATTTTTGTGTGTTTAACATTGCTGTCTCGTCTCTGTTAGTTAACTTTTTGGTGTGTTATATCTCTGGAAAGTGATGATTGATGTTTAAACATGTTTAATGAGATGTTTAAACATCTCTGGAAAATATAAATTACAACTTCTTAAGCATCTTGAATACCTGAACACATCTAACTTAGGATTCTAAAAACAACAAGTTCCAGGGTCCCATAATGATGTTGTCACGTAATGTGACAGATTTTGTGCTCTGAAAGTGAGTTGGTGACAGCCTAGACATTCTTTGCACCTCTGGTTGAAAGGTGCGTGCGGTGGGACGGCTAATGCTTGTTGTGGTCAATATCCTCCACTTTTTAAAATCCTTACCTGTGAGGGAGTATCTCGACAACGCCAAGCACCACGTCCACGCACTTTTAGCACAGGCATTATGAGTGTCACACCTCTCTTCAGTGCCACCAGCATCGCCATGGGTACGCCATGTCACCGGTGGCGCGTGCAAAAGTGGTCCCCATACAATAAGCACCGTAAGGTATCTTTAGGGCGATATTGTGCAAAACTGAACAATTAACTTGTTTTCTTTGTTTGGTCACCACCAGCCAATGATGTGTGCTAAACATCCACAAAGTTGGTTTGAGATTGAAATCCGGTGACAGGCGCTACAGCAAAACATGCAGTGAACCTCCATTCCGGAGAAATTATGGGTATCTTTAGGGCGATATTGTGCAAAACTGAACCATTACTTGTTTTCTTTGTTTGGTCACCACCAGCCAATGATGTGTGCTAAACATCCACAAAGTTGGTTTGAGATTGAAATCCGGTGACAGGCGCTACAGCAAAACATGCAGTGAACCTCCATTCCGGAGAAATTATGGGTATCTTTAGGGCGATATTGTGCAAAACTGAACCATTACTTGTTTTCTTTGTTTGGTCACCACCAGCCAATGATGTGTGCTAAACATCCACAAAGTTGGTTTGAGATCGAAATCCGGTGACAGGCGCTACAGCAAAACATGCAGTGAACCTCCATTCCGGAGAAATTATGTTTTAGAAATGCATGATATATATGCACGGATGCACACCACACCCCGACTCCACCACTTGTTATAAACGCTACAAATTCCCGTAACCGCGATACATCATCCAAGCGGTCGGCATCCATAAGGGGTGCAAGCTGCACCCCCTCAGGGAGAGGGTGCGACCATTTTCTCGTGAAGTCTTCTGGTTTCTGAAATTTTCGAGTTAGCGACACTAAACTTGGTGCACCAATAGAGCTCGACGAGCGCTTTCTGGCGCTGTGTCACTTTGGGTGATCGGGTGCCGAATGCGCGTGCGGTGCACGTGCAGGCGGTTTTTGCCCCTGTTTCGGAAATGGCCGTTACCGCTCACAAGATACCGAAACTGGGCGCGATAATTGTCCTCGGTTGTGAGTATTGACACACAACACATGCATTCCGAGGCATTCCGATTGCCCTGAGGGGTGCACCTGTCACGTGCACAGGGTATCCCGATGTGCACCGTTTTGCCATATCAGGCGAACTACGCCTCCTACAGCGTAGTTCGCCTGGTGTGTGTGTACATGTACCACAATTTGGCACAGTGGTACATGTACACACACACCAAGGTCATTGAAGTCACTTTGACCGCATCGGGGTAAGGACCTGCACGTGCGCCATGTACCCCGTCATATGTAAGGGTATGTGTAAGGCGTTATTGTGGAAAATTGAACCGTTAACTTTTTCCTTATTGTGCCCGTAGCCACCCAATTTTGTGTTCCAAACACCCTCAAGGTGGGTTAGCGATTGAATCTTGTGACAGGCGCTAGGGCGAAAAATATACTGAACCTGCATTCCGGAGAAATGATGTTTTACAGATGCTTGTTAAATGTGCACAGAAGCAGACCGCGCTACCACACCATCACACCACCACTTGGTATAGACGCTACCGATGGATATCACCGTGATACACCACCCCAGGGGTGGGCAACCCTGAGAGGTGCAAGATGCACCCCCAGGGGGGTCCAACTTATTTCTCTTGGGGTCTTTTGGTTGCAGAATGTTTTGAGTTAGCGCCAGCAAAACTGTTTCACCGATATAGATCGACGAGCGCTTTCTGGCGCTGTATCACTTGAGGTGATTGGGCGCTGGATGCGCGTGCAATGCACGTGCAGGCGGTTTACACCCCTGTTTCGGAAATGACCGTTACCGCTCACAAAATACCAAAACTGGGCGCGATAATTGTCCTCGGTTGTGTGTATTGACACACGACACATTCTTTCAGAGTCATTCCGATTGCCCCGAGGGGTGCACCTTGCACGTGCACAGGGTATCCCGTTGCTCACCGTTCTGCCATATCAGGCGAACAACGCCTCCTAGAGCGCTGCAATTTGGCACAGTGGTACATGTGCACACATCATAGTCATTGCAAGTTACTTTGACCGCATCGAGGTCAGGACCTGCACGTGCACCATGGTCCCTCATATTAAAAGATATGTGTAAGGCGTTATTGTGGAAGCTGAACAATTAACTTGTTTTCTTTATTGTACCCGTAGCCGGCCAATGACGTGTTCTAAACACCCTCAAGGTGGGTTAGCGATTAAAATCCTGTGCGAGGCGCTAGAGCGAAAAATGTACTGAACCTCCATTCCGGAGAAATCATACAGTTTATTGCAAATAACGTTTTACCTAATCAATATAAAGCAATAATGTTGAAGGCATCGTGTTTGTCTCGTCAAGGTGCTTTGAATCATATTCGTTTTGACCAGGTTAGATCATCTACAAAATTTTGACCTCAGGTCAAGGTCAAGTGGTGACCTAAGTAGGTCATGTTGCATATTGAGAGACGTGTCTCGACGACTCAAACACATTGGTGACAGTTTCACTTATCTATCTTTATTCTGTCGAGAGATATGGACAAAACAGTGTTGGTGACCTCGGATGACCTCAGCTGACACTGTAGGGATCACGGAACAAAATTTGTATCTGGATGATCAATAATGACCTATAACATGATACTGAAGGAATTGGACTGATGCCATGCCTATCCTTGAAATAGGATGCATTTGAATATTTCCCGATATACCTATAATGAGTAGGTCACGAAATTGACCCGACCTTAGGTCACCGATATTGAAAAAACCGAGATTAATTGTGGGTACCTATGACCTTATGAAATCCTGTAAGTTTGAAACCAATCGGCCAGAAACTGTGGCTGTGGTACGACGGCAAACTTTCAACAAGTCGGCCACAGTCGACTCTATACTACATTATTTCTCCGGAATGGAGCGTCAGTACATTTTTCGCCCTAGCGCCTGTCACAAGATTTCAATCGCTAACCCACGTTGAGGGTGTTTATAAAACATAATTGGCTGGCTACGGGCACAATAAGGAAAAAAGTTAATGGTTCAATCTTCCACAATAACGACTTACACAATACACATACCCTTGCATATGAGGGGGACCATGGCGCACGTTCAGGTCCTTACCTCGATGCGGTCAAATTAACTTGCAATGACCATCGTGTGTGTACCTATACATGTACCACTTTACCAAATTGCAGCGCTCTAGGAGGCGTAGTTCGCCTGATTTGGTAGAACGGTGCGCAACGGGATACCCTGTGCACGTGCCAGGTGCATCCCTCGGGGCAATCGGAATGCCTCGGAATGCATGTGTCGTGTGTCAATACACACAACCGAGGACAATTATCGCGCCCAGTTTCGGTATTTTGTGAGCGGTAACGGCCATTTCCGAAACAGGGGTGTAAACCGTCTGCACGTGCATTGCACGCGCATCCAGCGCCCGATCACCTCAAGTGATACAGCGCCAGAAAGCGCTCGTCGATCTATATCGGGGAAACAGCTTTGGTGTCGCTAACTCAAAAATGTCTGCAACCAAAGGACCCCAAGATAAAACAGTTGGACTGCCATAGGGGCGCATCTTGCACCTCTCAGGGTTGCCCACCCCTGGGGTGGTGTATCACGGTGGTATCCATCTGTAGCGTCTATAACAAGTGGTGGTGTGATGGTGTGGTGGCGCAGTCTGCATCTGTGCACATATAACAAGCATCTGTAAAACATCATTTCTCCGGAATGGAGGTTCAGTAAATTTTTCGCCCTAGCGCCTGTCACAAGATTGCAATCGCTAACCCACCTTGAGGGTGTTTGGAACACATAATTGGCTGGCTACGGCCACAATAAGGAAAAAAGTTCACGGTTCAATTTTCCACAATAACGCCTTACACATACCCTTACACATGAGGGATACATGGCGCACGTGCAGATCCTTACCTCGATGCGGTCAAAGTAACTTCAATGACCTTGGTGTGTGTACATGTACCACTGTGCCAAATTGTAGCGCTCTAGGAGGCATAGTTCGCCTGCTATGGCAGCATGGTGCGCAACGGGATACCCTGTGCACGTGCCAGGTGCACCCCTCAGGGCAATCGGAATGCCTCGGAATGCATGTGTTGTGTGTCAATACTCACAACCGAGGACAATTATCGCGCCCAGTTTCGGTATATTGTGAGCGGAAACGACCATTTCCGAAGCAGGGGTAAAAACCGCCTGCACGTGCACCGCACGCGCATTCAGCACCCGATCACCCAAAGTGACACAGCGCCAGAAAGCGCTCGTCGAGCTCTATTGGTGCGCCAAGTTTGGTGTCGCTAACTGGAAAATTTCAGAAACCAGAAGACTTCACGATAAAATGGTCGCACCCTTTCCCTGAGGGGGTGCAGCTTGCACCCCTTATGTCTGCCGACCGCTTGGATGATGTATGGCGGTTGCGGGCATCTGTAGAGTTTATAACGAGTGGTGGAGTCGGGGTGTGGTGTGCATCTGTGCATATATATCATGCATTTCTAAAACATAATTTCTCCGGAATGGAGGTTCACTGCATTTTTTTGCTGTAGCGCCTGTCACCGGATTTCAATCTCAAACCCACGTTTTGGATGTTTAGCACACACCTTTGGCTGGTGATGACCAAACAAGGAAAACAAGTAAATGGTTCCGTTTTGCACATCACCCTAAAGATAGTCTTACGGTGCCTATTGTATTGGGACCACTTTTGCACGCGCCACCGGTGACATGGCGCACCCATGGCGTTGCTGGTGGCACTGAAGAGAGGCGTGACACTCATAATGCCTGTGCCAAGAGTGCGTGGACGTGGTGCTTGGCGTTGTCGAGATACTCCCTCACAGGTAAGGATTTTAAGAAAGTGGAGGATATTGACCACAACATTAGCCGTCCCACCGCACGCACCTTTCAACCTGTGCGGGCTAAACTTGCATGCATATAGGAACATAGTTACGCGTCACAGACACTTGTCTGTTTCGTATTTGAGCCTTTTGTGTGGCCACAGGATGAAATGAAATTAGGTCATTATAGCTAAAATATGTCAATACTGCAGTTTCCACGTACATGGCACGTGCATGAGGGAGGCCATGTGGGTTCTTGTTACATATGCCGAATGAAAGGGATGTACCCCACATAAATGTAAGGTGAAACTTTCGCCATCTACATTTGGCGGCCAGAAGCGGCCAGTTTTCTTTCAACATGGCTTGTATCGCACCGTGAAAGCACGTGCACTTTGCACCCCTACTGTTCCCATCCCAGGTTGGGTGAGCCATCGCCACGCTGGTCAATGGTATCCCCCATTAATTATTTTTAGAATGGTGCGACAAAGGACTAGATTCGAGCCATGTCCAGGCCCGACCCTATCTATCTCGCCTATCACGGCCAAGGCTATAGAACAACAGCTTGTCTCGTTCCTACGTCACCGATTCCTCACTAGATTCTAGGTTTTATACCACATGTTTTTAGTATACTCCCAGTGCATCAAAATCTATCAATTATATTCATACAAAAACAGACAAATGCTGGCGTACTGAATTCAAAAAGTGAAATAATAACAGAACTAAATTTCCATTTTATTTGTATTGTTGCAAAATAGTGAAGCAGACATTGAATATTTCAAACATTATAGTTCATACTAAGAAATAAACCATGTTTGCCAGTTGTTGGATTAGTTGAGTCGCGGTGGTTACCATGGTAACAAAAGCCTGCATGGCACCTCCGCTTTCGCGGGTGCGCATATTGGCGGTATTCACGCACCGTCAATAAAGGCGAAATCTTACGCTTATTACCGTCAGATAAGCTGAAAGTGACCCTTAATAGAAGGTGTGCAGGGTTCCATAAAACAATTTGTTGGCCAAAAATTTGACTCAATTTAGTCAAAACGACCCCAGATATGAATAGGCAAGGCCTTTGGCATCACATTTATGTATCATCTGCTAAACGAACAATTTTAGAAATGCTTGAAATTGCAACCCGAATACCAACTATTTTCCCATAGGCCACCATGCCAAAACCGGCTCGCTGTAGAATTGTTGACGTCACGGCTCAAGTTTTGCCAAGCAAATTGACTGGGGCTGATCACGGCCATCAGAGGTCACGCGCTCAAACTGTTAATAACGGATATTTGGCGATGCGATACGTGTTTATGGGTCGTTTATGATGCGAAAAATAACCTTTGAACTATGCTTGTTCCATACAACTTGGAGTGCAAGGTGAAAAGAGAATACAATGTTTTAATACAATTTGTAATTATGTTTGCGTAATTAAAATTATTTGTAATTATCCTAATGCAGCCGTACCAGATCAACAATATTTTGTGCAATTATCAATCACAACCTTTTACCAGATGATTCCGGAAAATCGTCTGCTACCAGATCAGGCCGGTGTCAGATTACTTTTGGCATCATCTGGTGCCTGTGTGGTGCCAGGCTGTCGCTGCGAACTGTCGACTGTGCATCGCTTGGGATATTGCACGTGCATGGTTTGATTACACCGTAAAACAG